>BDUI01000259.1:213453-244224 GCA_002335545.1 Apodemus speciosus
AGTCTTGAAGTGAGCTGCTTTTACCTTCTTGGTCTGGGGGAAAAATCTCCAAAAGATTCAGAACAGAAAATTAAGTCTAAGATAAACTTGTACCATCTCACTATGAGAACACTGGTCGGAGAAAGTGTATTTGAGCAGGACCAAGAACACATGACCAGGGAAAAGGATAGATGCATTAGGAAACGCCAAGTGTCCCATCTGTAGAAATTTGGCCTGAGCTGCAAACACAGCAAAAGTCTGGAGGAGCAGGGTTTCTTTAACAATATACAAGACCCACAAGATACAKGTAGAGGGTTTTGGGCTGAAAGCCTTCTGTAGAATTGTGGGTTAATCATATTTTCTCCAGAAACTCTTGTAACTGACCTCTATGAGTTCTCAGGAACCTGGGTCACACAAAGTTTAACATCATTGATTTGGGGTGCTGTTTTCAGCTGTGTCTATTGTTGCACATATCCCAGTCTCTACCCTCCCCTTTTATTAAACACCATGGCTTTTGTATCATCACAAATGCTACTGTTCAGGTCTTGATTATGAGCACTAGGTCCAGAAATCTGAAATTTCAAAGCAGAACATACAAAAATCCCCATTGAAGATATTCTCCCATGGACTGGGACAAAGTTGGAGTGTGTGTATGGGGGGGGGGCGCAGGGCAACGGACATCATTTTAGGAAATGTTGGTGCTGCCCGTGCAGTCCATTTTGGTCATGAGTCAGAGCTGCTGTAGTCAGCAGCCCAAACTGCAGACTACATACAGTGCAAGCTTCTGAGACCTTTCTCAGAGATGGTCGAGGCTCATCTCCCAACTCTGGACTTCCCTTTCTTCCCCTCATGAGTAACGGTGGGGGAAGGTTTCTTTGGATCTTTGGGCATTGTGTACTGGATTCAATGCTACACTCATGGTTAGCTTTACTGAGGAGATGCATCTCAGCACTCCTTGTGTTCAGCCCTCCTGAGCATGCATGCGGCGGCTTGGCAATTGCCCCTTTGGTCAGTATTCATTCTCTCCATTGCTGCTACTTCCTTCTAGAAATTTTGTTGTTCATCACTGACCAACTTCTGGACAGCTTTTCTCCAAAGCAGTTATGGTCACCACCATGGAACCACTCTGGATCCACTCCTTGTTCCTGGAAGGTCTGGCCAGAATGTCGAAAAGCTGAGTTTCTGCTCTGCTACCTCAGCCAAAGCTTATCCACCTTTAACTAGGTRTCAGAAACCAGCTACCCGGGCTTTAAAACATCTAAAGAAATGTGAGGAAGCACATGCTTTGTGCTCAGAGAATGAAGCTGTCCAGGCACCACCGCCCAGCAGGACTAGTGTGGTGTGTAAGTGTGTGTGTGTGTGTGTGTGTGTGTGTGTGTGCATGCGTGCGCCATCTGGGCTGAAGCAAACTACAATAAAATCTACACCCCCTTTCCATTCATCCGAGATTCTCCCCTCTTGTGTTATCTTCAGTCTAATAGTATCATGACTTCTGCATTTGCTTTCTTTCTCCACTTGGTATTTGTGCTCACTATCATTTGTCTCTCTAAGCATTTTAAACTTTTTTTTGTTTTGTTTTGATATTGCTTCTGTATATCAATCCGTATCTTACTCTTTGTTAAGACAGGATCCAGGTCACTGCCTCTTCCACTGGTCATGGCTTGCCTTGTTTAGTAAAAAGGGACATCTTGAAGTAGTCAAAAGAGACTTTAGTGAAGTAAAGAAGTAGAAGGGAACCCATCTCGCCACCTGAAAGTACACAGGCAAAGCACTGTGCCCCTTGCGCCATCTCTAGTTCCCTGCTTCTGCTACTTTTTCATAACTGCCAAGGCACCCTCTGCCACCCAGTGATTCCGAGCAGCAAAAAGAACAGCATCAAGCTCTTGGTTCATCTTCACAGCTGGGTTTTCCGTCCTCTGATGGAGAACAGTCAAGCATGACTCATTCCCTTCTTGAGATATTTGTAAATTCCCCTAGGATGATTTCCTTAAAGAACCCCCTGACTGCTAACCTTCCCTTCACAGCAGTGGTTTTCTTAATCAGAAGAGAAACAAAATAAAAACAAAATAAAACAAACAAACAAGATGCTAAAGCAATGACAAAACAGTTGTCTTTCAGACCCTCCCACCACCAGAACTCTGGCACAAAATAAAGCTTAATAAATATTTGCTCAATAAACTGTCATCAAGGCTATCAGACAAACTTCTGAAGTGCTCTTTCATGCAGATAAGGCAGAGGAAGAGGAAGCTAGCTAAGAAATGGAAGGATGGCTAAGAGGAACTGAATTAAAGACCCGGAAAAAATGTGAATGTTCGGGATTTTGGGTGTTTATCCTTTAGGATATGTATTTTAAAGCTGCTGCAAATCCTTCAAACCCTGTCTAAACCTCCATGGCTGTAAGAAAACTGTCTTCACTGTGAGAAACCTGGCAAAAAATAATGGTGTGCGTAATAAATGGATCAAGGCCAGCTCCAGATCCTAGCCAAAGTTTAAAAACTTGGGCCCAGATTTTCTGTGTCCAAAACTGTGATAGTACAAATTTTCTATGTATGCAGGACTGCTTGTGTTCCCCTCTTGCTTCATATCTTTATATTAGGAAATCATGATAAGGCTAGAGTTAACATCATTGATGTTTCTTTTAGTTAAGTTTCCAAGACATCCCAGTGTTTTGAAATAGGTGATCCTTCAGACACGTTAACATCTTTTATTGCAGGCCCTAGTAGGTGATGGCAAAACAAGTGTATCAATAAGCTTTCTTTTTTGGTCATTGTATCAAGACTAAAAGAAAGAGAAATATTGATTGTCCCTCTTGCCACTGGGCCTGTGTCTTAGCACCAGACATAGAATGTGGCTGAGACACCACAACAGTCCAAAGGCCAGAATTACAGAAGATGCCATACTGATGCCTCAGTGAATCAAGGTGAGCACACTACGAACAACTCCTCTTGCTTTCCAGGAGGACAGAGAGGCAAAGATGGATACGTGGAACTTGGGTAGTGTCCACATGTATCTTAGCAAGTGTCAACACTCAGAAGTAGAAGAGATAGAGTAACTAGAGAGTTTTTAGTGTCCTAAGCTGTCTAACACTCAGGCAATCTCTTATTTCCCCCTTTTACTTCTGTGTGCCCCAGGAGTTTACAAGGAGCATGTGTAGGGTGTGGGACATACATAGATTCAAAGCTATATTTTCAGCTTTTCACATATTCTTCTGTYCTCCCCACCACAGGCTGGACTCCTATCTTCCTCCCTGTCTCTTCAAGTGCTGACTTCATCTGCCTTTGCCGTCCATCCTCTCCTCCCCACTTCATTCTTGGGGATTTTCTCTTCCTCTACATCTTCATGCAGAAGGTTAACACGAGAAGAAGGCTAGGGGATGCTACTAATGCTAGATTTAGGAGCACACAAAACTGTAGACTGGAGCTCAGTTTCTACCCTTGGATCCTTTCTCAGTCTCCTGTTCAGGTCTCTAAGGATACAGACTTCCATTAGTTATTTCTCCTAATAGTCTCCATCAGCAGTGCTCTATCCCCCCCCTCCCGCCCCAATGTCTTAATTCTTTTGCTATTTTATCACTATAGCTTAACTCTTAGTCCCCATGTTTACATTTCTTGCAGTTGCACCTGGAAGATTCCTTCTCTGGTGAGAACATTATATACAAATGTCATTTAAATTCCACCTTTCATAGGAAGGACAGAGCATAGAAGTGGCTGAGGTGATCTAGAAAACGTAGCTAAGATTGTATGCCATGCAATTTGTTTCAGGATATCTCSCAGAGAAACAGCTAAAGGACTATGTAAAAGGTGGGAAATACCCTTACAAGTGGCATTCTGCTCCTCTCGTCTCTTCTGAGCATGTCTATTTCTTGGCTGATCATCTTTTTAAACCAATTGACACCCTCTGTTGAATAGATATGCTCATGAAACCACAGCTTCCAACATTCTTCATGCCTAGCCCTCTTCCTTCCAGTTAGGATCTATGAAAATATGGGTTTCTTCCCCACTTATAGTTCCCATTGTTAGAACTACATACAATAAGCTTGGTTTAACCCTCCAGGAAGTATCTTCCCAAGAGCTCCTTATACCCAATCCCAGCCATTTAGGGCCCAAGGTATTCAGACGTTTCTTCCATTTGCCATCCAAGAGACTAATTCCCTCAGTTGACTTGCAAGCTATAATATATGGCATGTCACTGAAGATATTTTTTCAGCATTAAGTGCTTGTAGAGGAAAAGACACTGTTTCTCATTCATTGTTGTATCCCCAAGGCTTATACAGCATCAGACTCATCTTCAGTTTCCAGGGATATATTTACAAGGACATTAAAATATTCAAGTCAAAGTCTTTAGTGCATACAACTGAGTTACACAACATTATCAGGGGAAGAAATGATTAAAAAATAAATTCCTGGGCCAAAAGTATGGGTAAGTAATGGGGAACAGCAGAGCCATAAGCCACATATGACATAAGTCATAGAGATTGAATGACTTTAGTCTGTCAGGTAAGATGTGGCTTTTGTGTGCCTGAGCACTCACCACTGAGGAATCACAGTAGATACCTGTCAACTGGGAGTCAGTGACTTAGGGATGATAGARGTTCCCAGATTGTTCCTTCCCAAGCAGGTATGAAAACGATGAAACAGATGAAGACAAATTCACGAGCCTTTAGCTAAGAGAAAAAGCAAAGGATGCCTTAGATCTTCAGATTTAATAAAYGTGCGTGGTAAAGAACAGAGTCCACAAATGCTCCCTTCAAAATAGGCATGCTCATTTACAGGGCACGTTCACATTAGTCCAGTAGGCAGGGTTCCCAGAAAACATGCCTGGTCAGGGTGTGGTCAGTGGATGGTAGCCTAGGGCTAGGTGGAAGTGAAGTCTTCTTGTATAAGAGCCAGGTTAAAAAAGTAATCCAGTATAAATTGGGAATGGTCAAAGCCAAGGGCTGGGGAGACGAGGAGTACTTTCAAGCAAAGGGAGGGTGTGGAAAAAGAAGACTGCTAGTCATGGCCGTCAGACAAAACAGTCCATACAATAAGCTAGCTTCATCTTGCCTCTTTAAAAGGAGCTTTACCAATGGGTCATGTGATCATCTACAACACAGCAATTGGACTAACTATGTCTACAAAGGCATTCTTTGTCCCACTTCGGGGCACACAGCTTCTCTTACTTCCTGGTTAAATGTGTCCCTCTCAGGCATAAAGAAAACTCATTTTCAGTCCTTACCGTTATGTTTATTGATGGGTACAGTAGTGTCCCACACTCAACCCCCTTTCTTTTGGGAATGCCTGTTTTGAAGGGAGAATGTGTGGGGTCTTTTGTCGAAGTCATCCTTCTCAATTTCCAGTCTGGAAAGTGACATGGTTCAAGACCAAATAAAGATGCCCAAGGGCCAATTAATAGAAAAGAAGCCCACAGGTGACTCAAAGAACTAGTAGAACTCCAATAGTTTGTCCTGTAACCCATTCATTTTCCCCTTTCATACTAGCTTCATCCCCTTCTTTTTCCCCTCATTACTCTCACCTAACAATGGATCTTGTGAGATAACCAGGGCATATGGGTTTTAGAAGCAAATCCTTGCCTTTGCCTTTGACAGAGTGTCCTGTTATTAATCTTTTTCTCTTGAACAGTCTTAACAGAGTTCATTCAACATGGACCCTATCTCCTTCAGAATAATAAACTAAGATTCAGTAGAAGGAGATGGTAGTTTTGTTTCTTAGCTCCAGACCATGAAGACCTTTCACGTTCAATAAAATTCTGGTTCTAAGGGAACAGCAGAATCAAGTATGCATCCTTTGAGATGGGCCACTGGGCTTTTCCCTGTCCCTGTCCTACTGTATATTCCCTGCTCTGTAAGGGCTCCTACAGGGCTCCCTCTTCTGCTTCTCCTCTCTAGGAGTCTTTCTCCCCTCCCATTTTTTTGTTGTAGTCCTCAGCTATTTCTTTCTTCATGCTTCAGGATGGACATCCTTTCTCTATGTTCATCAATGATCTTTAAAACAAATTTAAGAAAAATCTGACAAGTGCACATAACAAAGAGGTAAAGAAGGGGCCACGGGCAGACCAAGGGACTAACATGTTCCTTGTGTTCTTGGATTTTGCACTCTTTGTGGAATGAATAGTTCATTCCTTTTTGGATGTCTCAAGGGTCCATAGTCAAAAAGAATATAGTCTCTCGTGACTTCATCCTTATTCATCCAGTTCCCATGCTTTGTTTTTGTTTTTCATCTTCAATTGGATATAGTGAAGGATTCCTAGTTAATTATTATACTGAACATTTAAAGAACACTTCTCTCTGGGATGCAAATCTCTTTCCTTGTTGCTGTGCTCATCTGGCTATTGATGAATTATCTCTGTTTGCAATGGAAGGATGATCCATATCTATTGTCAGAAGTCTCTGAGGTTCTTCTCTGTGTGTGGGCATAAGAGACCATACCTGAACTTGGTATTTGGTCATATGGTATACTTTTGTCTTGGATGCATCCTCTAAGACTGTGAGCTCACTGAATCCAGGCTGTTTAAAGAGCTGAATCCTTTTCTAATGACATAATTATTGAGTACAGGATTTCATAGGGAATGTGAGAGCTAAGTTTATGTGGATTTCCATGCCCTTAGCAAAGGAGACAGTCTCTTAGAATTCAGAGAATGAGCAATCCTAGGCCCCAGACCCTGAATCCATACATCTTGCTCACCAAATTTTGATTCAAACATTTGTAAAATGACTCTCTGCTTTCTGAACCCAATCTAAAGGCTCAGTATTTTGGGCTTAGCCTGCCCTCCCCACCCCCACCTGAGAAGTCTGTCCCTAGTTCATTACTTCTCAAGGCTGCCTAATCTTCAGGAAGTAGGAAAATGAGAAGCCGCCTGGGAGGAGCTTCACAGAAGTCAAGGAGTCACCCAACTCTGAAAGAGCAAATGTTTGCCGTTTGCCTGTACTGGCTCTTTTGCTTTAATGCCTGCATATCCCATCTCCGTTACACTTCTGTTTCTGAGAGACATAGGGTTCTTGCACGGTATGTGTAAAGGTACACAAGATAGGAGTTTGCTATACGTAAAACAACATGTTTTTTTTAAAGCTTTTTGGGAAGAGAGTCAGTAGTATGAAGGACCAAAATGAAGTCAGGAGGACTTCCAGAAGAGTTTAGGACTGCCATACCACGACAGGAAATTTAGAGTTGGGATTCATGTCTCTGGGCCTCTGTATTCAGAATAGTAAATAGTCCCTGAGAGAAGTGGCAAGAGCTGGGCTCCCCAAAATCAAGGACATCCCTTACAGACTGCCTGTGCATCCTTTTACATAGTTCCTTCACAAAGAAACCCTAAAGGTGGGTCTAAGTGTATCTTCTAAGCTAGGTACTAGACGCTTGGGTGAAATTAGAGAAGAGTCACGTTTTCATGCCCAGTCCTGTGCTCTTGAGTTGGTTTCCTTCTTTTCTGTCTTCAGTTCATTTGGGCACTACAGTTATCTGGTTGGAAAGTAAAGATAATTTGAAACAGGTGACAGGGTTATATGTCACTATGTAAAGGGAATGCACTTTCTTATCTTTGGACAACACAGTATCTTGCTGGTCCCATCCTAAGAGATTTCCTTTTCCTTCCTCTGAAAATTCCTTGTTTCTTAGTTTCTATTTTTTTCACCCATGATACTCAGGACAACTTGATTATTCTCCTGGTGAGTTGCCAGCCTAGAGCACAACCTGTTTCCCATTTTAGTATCTGCTCTCTTCTCACCCTTGTGAGTCTAAGTGTTCTCTGCTGCTGTTTTTTTTTATGTGCCTAGCTTTGGTAGGATCTACTGTCATTTTTCTCGTGCTCGCTTCATCTCTCAATCCTGTTTTCTGTGTCTCTCCATCTCTGCCTGCAGATGTAACCATGCTTTGACTCTCCAGAAGGTCTCTAGGCTTTGCAGTCAAGTGGGGTCATTTTACAGACCTACTCCAGAACCGTGCCAAGAAGGCAGTGGCCTGGAAGGGTAGAAGGCCTGCTCTGTCCCTAGCCATCCTCCAAGCTGAAGGAAAACATCCCCCCTGCCCCTTCCCCCCTCCCTACCCCCACCTCCCTCCTTGAGGCAGACTTTCTTTTTCTTAAAACTTGAAAAAGAACAAGAAGAGCTGTGTTAAAATATGTAAGACATAAGTGTGTCACTTAATCTTAGAGTCTGTCTCTCACCATGAGGAAATGCCATCTTAGTGATTCTCCAATGACACTCCRTCTTCACACCCCTTCTTGTGATTTCACCTGGGAATCCCCCATGGCTATCAGCTCAGAGATCACTGTCTTCTGAGAGACCCAGGTCATGGTTCTCTGCATTCCAGATAGATCCCTAGTACCTATAATACTATTGCCCCCCCCCCAAACCTGGATTTGGGGCCATTGGCTGCTTCCACTTTCACTTGAACTGGTTTCAGGGACTTTCTTGGACTTGTCCTTTCAGAACTCCTTCTCTGAGCTCTCCAGTATTTCAGAGTATACAACCACACTGGACGGGCAACAATATTTAAGGTACTTTTCTGATTCCTCAGAATATTAGAAAGTAAAGGGAAATTACACTAACTTAATAGTTCAAGTGAGCATCCTCTTAAAGGCAGGAGAACTAGATTGACAGAGTCCTGTTTCATTTCTTGCTACCTGACAAATATATCCTAGTTGGTTTTCTATTGCCATCCTTTACTAGTGGTTCTAGCTCTGTATGAGCTCCAGAGGCGGGAAAAGCCTGCAGGATCTCTATGTCTAAGGTTTAACAAAGTCTCTAGAGAATGTCTGTGAGAATCTCTTGCTCTAGCAAGATCTGGGGTGAAAAGCTGAGGGGGCAGACTCAGTCTGGCATCCAGTTCAGGATCATACTTGTGTAGTGGATAAACACATATGGTGGACTGTGTTTATCAAATACATATGATGAGAAAACAAAAGGAGATCATACGAGTGAGGCTTGCTTGTACCAAATATTTACTGGGACATGTGGGTCCGGTCTGGAGAAATCACTTGGGGTTAAAGTTAATGGGAATGTATGGATGGGTCCTCTCCCCAAACAACAAACAGTGAAGGCCTGAAAGTGGCCTGATCTCCTACAGCTCAAATAGTCAAAGCAGCTGATCCAGAGAAAGCCACCTTGGGAATGTACTCAAGAGAAATTGTGAGAAAGCCCCCTGGTCCCCATGTGCTGCTTGTTTCTCAAAGCAAGTGAATTGGTGGGTAATTTTATTTCCATCTTCCAAGTGCTCCAACCACGCTTGAAACACCTTGTTCCCAGCCTCATCTTTCACAGAGAAAAGCTTGGAGTTGCCACAGCTCTGCTTTCTGTGTAAGATCCCATAGGAAGTAGAGCACTCTGGCCAGAGCAGCTCAGGAAATTATCTTTGAAGGTCTTATGGCCCGAAACTGCCAGCCCACTTCTCTTTACTGTGGTGGGGAAGGAGACAAATGGACAAACAGCATTATGTGGTAATGGCACTGATTCTTGGCAGAGACTTTTTAGAGACTCCCAGTGACTTGGCACATATACCCCAATGGTGTATTCCATGTAGTTTCTTGACCTAGGAGGACCAGCCTTCCCCAGAGTAAGGCCTGCCCCCCTTTTCCAAACAAGTTGTCCAGTTTGAGCCTCCTCAGAAATGAACTTCTCAAGGCTGCCTGGGCTTAAAACAAAAGAGATTGGGAATCTTCCAGAAGGTAAGGAATCCAAGAAGCTGTCCTCTTCCCAGTCCCTTATCCTGGGACAGCAAGCTTTTGTCCTTGATCTGGAATACTAGTCACTGTCGCCTCAATGAAGGCCTTAAAGAATGTACTTCAGAGTGGGTACTTCTTCTTTTAAAAACCATGTAGTATTACTAGCATGCTTTTTATATTTGCTGTCACCTACTTGTCCTAAGGGGCATTTTTCATTATGGGGTGAGACTTGTAATCAAGCCCATCAAGGGTATTTGGCTGGAGCTAGAAGGACACATGTAATCTCTGAAAAGCCTCTAATTCTCTGTGTCTGCCAGCCCAGAGTAAGAGGTCCCAGTAGGTCCTAGCAGAGGGGATAGTCCTTGCCCTATGGAAAACTTTTTGCTCATGCCCTGGACTTCCTGCTTTGGTCATCTGATTTTAACATCACATGCATTGCCCTCCAAGCCTGGCAGGTCCTGGGGTCAGGTGAAGACAGTGCATATCTGCTCACAACAGAAAAAGTTCTCTTGCAAGATAGGCAGGGTAGGCAGGGTCTAGCCCACTTGGCTACCCAACATGTACCTTAGGCTATCTCCTCCCAGAGAGGGCTTTGCCTGCCTCAACCTCCATTTTCTTTGGGCACAGGGAGGCCCACATAGCTCTACTTTGTTCTGTACTTCTTTGTCCTAACATCACTGTGTGGCAGAAGGACATGTTTCCCTGTCTGTCCTCTCCTGCCTTCCCTTTCACGCCTATTGGGGAGTCTCGCCAGTTCTTTTCTCAGGTCTTGCTGGCTTCTTTGTTTCCTTCTTCAGATACAATCCTTTAGAAACTTGTGCTTTCTTTTCCTGGTCCATCTGTTTCTCGCTTCAAAGTCTAAGTCCTATGGGTATTTGTCATTCATCAAATTGCCCTGTGTTTAGGTTTCTTTCTCAGTAGTGGACAGTTAAATCAGCAAGGGGGGAGGGCGGGCCCTAAGCCTCTTATGACTCAGCCAGAGTCATTCTCTCTTCCCTACATCCTGTTTGTGATTGTAAAGATGCACCATCTTGGTGACACCCCAGCTTCACCTCTTCTTTTCAGACCCTTATTCTGAGGTCTCAAAGACTCTTCACTGACCATCAACTGAGAGGTCACCATCATTTTGGAACCAAGTCTCAGCCCTCTGCCCTTCAATTAAGGATACCAAGGAGGCAGATTTCAGGTAGTCCCAGCTCCTGTGAGGATTGACACCCCAAAGTGGGTTCTTGACCCAGTCTGTGCTGGTCTCTAGAAGTCTCTGACTCCTCTTATCTGTGATAACATATGGTGGCCCCTATATAGTCCTTACAAATCTGCAGTCTTCAGTATTTGGATGAATTCTAAAGGCTGCCTTAGGGCCCACTCTCCTTGGGTACAAAGACCCTAAGCAGTTTCCTATTGTTCCGCATATGCTGCTCAGTGTCAGGACCCTGATATGGTACTTTCTGGCTTGATTCTATAAAATCCTGAGTGGACAAAGAACTGGGATTGTAATTTCCTGTTTGTGGGGCACAGGGGACAATCAACACTTCCTGATTGATAAGATTCCCTGGAGGCAATTTGGCCCTGTAAGAAGTTGTAGTTCCTGTGTGGGTGGAAACGAAGGAGTCCATATATCTGAGCCATCATCTGGACTTCACTTTGTCTATTTCTCCTCTCACCATGTCAATCTTCCCGAGGACGGGACTTAAAAGTAGGACATTTGGCCTTTCTTCTTTGTGTCTTCACCACCCAGCAAAAGCTCAACAGCTACTTGGTAAAGCAATGAGTTTAGAGTTGGGTCAATTCAGAGAGTGGCAGCCACAGAGAAATCAAAATACAAGTGAGTCACCCTGATCAGGATACTACTGCCATTACAGATGTCTGAAAGTTGGGTTTGTCTGGGAGCTGAGAAGCTCATGTGAGCTCCCCAAAGGACCTCACTGCCAAGCCCCTTTCTGCCAGCTCTCTATCCATATGATCATGCGTTACCAGCAATATCAGAATAAGATGCTTCAGAGCTCCTGGTCTGAGAGAAGTCCTAGCTTGGAATCCTCCTAAGCCATTTTTCATCACTATACAATRTTGAGGCCCAGTTATCTTCTTTGGACTTGCCGAGGAATCTGATTTCAGTTTCCATGACAGAACATGACTTTTTGTTTGTTTGTTTCCTTTTGCTCTGAGGACACAGGACCAAAGGGCAAGAGCTCAACTCAAGAGGAATTTCCTCAACACTCAAGAGTCAAGGGACAAAGCAGAAGTTTACTTCCATGGGGGAGTCTCAAAAAGTCTGGGAGTAGCTCTGAGGGGAGGGGCTCTTTTTGCCATTCCTCCTTCCATCCTAATTGCTGCTGTATCTTGGCCCACAGTTCCCTACCCTAGGAGCCATTGCTGAGACCCGTCCCCTACTCCCTGACCCCAGACATTTGTATTCTCTGCTGAGCTTCCTTGGAGGAAATATGTTCCAGGTTGGAGTTAGACAGACTGGTTTAAAAGGACCAGGGAAGACCTGTAACCTCAGCTTGACACCTTATAGGATGCTTAACTCCCCACCATTAGAGGATTCTTGGGACCAATGGGTTGATTTTTCTGAAGCTATAATTTATTTTGGAAGGATGCTTAGTCCCCACTCTTTCACCCCAGTGGAGTCCCTGACTTCTGTTTGTTTTCAGGACTGGGCTTGGGAAATGATTGAGGGAGGTTTCCTGGGCATAAACAGAAAAGGCCGTTTGGACTTTCTGTCCACTACCTATCTATCCCTTAGCTGGCCTCTTTCTTTCTGCTTCCATTCACTAGGTACCCTGTGAACCATGTCTCTTTCTGCCAAATGCTGTCCACTAAAGCCTCTGGATTCTGCCCTCCCTGTCTCCACCACTCCTATGTCCTCTCTCATCTGTTCACATTGCTTCCTCTTCCTTGAGCCTCTGTCTAGACAAGGACTCTGCCCAGTCACTCTATTCACTTCCCCTACTACTTACATCCACCCAGAGGGCTTCGCCTTAAGGTATTCTTTCATCTACGTGCTTCTTCAATCAAAGTACATTTTCCTGTGTAAGTATCACGTGTTAACCGACTGCACCACAATACATTGTAAACTCTGCAAGGGAGGCTCCTAGCTTATCACAATCTCTCTGAGTAACTGGGAGCAGAAAGCCTCAATAACTGAAAAAAAAAGCAAACAAAATGACAACAACAACAACAAACAACAAAAAAACCAAAAGAAGCAAAAAGGGAGAAAATGGATTTTCCTTTTGAGGAAACTGAGATACAGGCAGGTCACAGATAGTTGGGCAGAGCACAGGACATAATACCATTAGAGAAAACCCACTCAGTCTTGCTGTAACGTTCCCCATCCCTTCTGCCTTTTGGCCTCATCCTGCTACCTCAGGCCCCAGAAAGTACTGTACTTATCCTTGGTAGGTTTGTCAGAGGACTTCAGAGTCCAGTATTAGCACGCCTATCACCCCTAACCACTTCTTTGCCAGCACATTTGGTTCAGAGAGAGCTTTATTAGTAGCGTTGTTCATATTTGTAGAAACAGATAATTTCTTCTCAGGGAACTAACTATTGAGAGAACGTGTTTGTAGAAACTCCCAAATTATTCAGTGGTCTCTTTAGAGCCTTGTTTCTTTCGGGGGAGTTCAAACCATGAGGTTCTTTCTTCTAAGTCCCAGAGCTTGCTGCCTCCCTTCAGAAGTACAAGATGGTAAGTAAAACTAGGAACGGCGTGGTGTCTAGGGGCAAACCAGGCTATGAGCCCCTCCCCCTCCCTGGACCAATGGCAGTTGATTCCGTTCCGTTGGGGTTTCAAAGGCTGCCCAGCAGGGCTCTGGCCACATTCTGACAGTTGGCCAGTATAGCACCTGTCCCTCCCATGTAGTTCTTAGGTGCAGAGTTTTCCAAAGGGGCATCTGAGTGGGCCACCTCAGTCCTCTTCTCCAGACCAGGTTGCCATTTAAATGCTTTTAAGGGATCTTAATTTCTTCTGAACATCTGGGAAGAGAGGCATCAGGACCAGATTGATTTAGAGTTCAGGGAACTGAGAAATTTGCTGCCTCTACTGAGTAACTGTCTAATCCAGATATTGTCTTGCTCCAGAAGTCCAATGTCCTACACTTAAAAGTTCCTTTATGGGAGGAATGGTCAGCTGCTATTATCATTCCTTTGTGGGAAAGTCATATGTCAAGTTGTTCATTCTCAATGTAAGTTGTCAGATCCCACTTCAGGCCAATGCCTGGGGCAGGCAGATGAGGGAGGCAATGAGGAGCATGCTTGATGTATCTGAGGAGGCTAGGAGGGCTAGTCAGAATTCAAAAATATATCACCCTTCCCAAATGGTCTTACAAGGTTCTCAAGCCTGAGGTGTCACCTCTCTGAGGCTGGAGTTGAGCTTTTCCTAAAATCTAAGTCGACTTCATTAAAATCCTAAGACTCAGTCTTCACCTAGCAGGTCATCAGTCCCTGTGGAGACATCTTGATACCCTTGTTCTCTCTGTTATAAGTCTCCTACCAACAATTCCCAGAAGCCATGACATGTCCCTGTGGTTGGCAGCCTTCCTGGGCCCAGAAATACCTGGGAAGGAAGGAAAAGGTCAATGCAGGGCTAGTAAACAGACCAAAAAGCCAACAGTCCAGTTTCTTTCCTTCCTATTTTCTAAACCTGATTGACTGGTTTCTTTCAAGTGTAATAGGAGGGAAGAGGACGTTACCTACTCTTATGTATAATGTTGTTACTTCCCTCCCGTGTTTAAGGAGTTTATTTAATATTGTTGTTGGTGCTACCCTTTCCTGAAATGTGCCACCACTCCTCCTGCACTAAGTGTCAACAGAGGAAACTACAAAACCATAAAGCACAATTGGCTTGTCTGCTGCCAATCCTACTCCCCTCCTCAGGTCTTGCCTTCAGAATTCTTGCTCTGGCCCTCTTGACTTAGACAGCCTCCACTCTGGTTAATGTACACTGAGAAGTGCCAAGTCAGCCTCCCTGAGAGAGGATGTTTTGAGACATGTGTACATAATGTGCACAGACGATACACTTGGTATGCCTTGGCTAATCACCTCTTTACCAAAATGCATTTTGCATTTTCTAYGGCGAGCCAAGAGAGCAAAGATAGGAAGCTGTGTTCAACTTCTTATTCTTTTTTGGTTGCTCCAACATCTGGATGTCTTTATCTGTATCATTCTGCTTCTTCTGTTCTTTTGTTCACAGAGGAGACTGGACAAGCAGGGTGAGGAGTGAAAAGAGAGCTCACCCTCTGACATCCCACAGGTGTCTAGCCCAGTGACTCAGAAGGAAGCAGGAGAAACATGTCACCCATGTCACTTTTCCAGTATTTCAGGAATTTAAGTTTCAAAACTTTCTCCCCACATCTCTTCCATTTACCATCACAAGAAAAACAATAGCATAGGACACCCCTCTCTTACCACCCCCCATCACCACACACACACACACACACACACACACACACACACACACACACACTCATTGACCCTCAGCTGAAAATATCAAGGAAGAATGCTGTGCAGGAGACCCTGTTCCACTTGTCTCTACATCCTTTGGGTTGTTATGACCACAGCCACCTCCTCCATTTCTGAGCTGCTCCCAAGAGAGACCCTTTTCATCAACTGCTTCATACATGATGCTAAAACTGGAATGTCCAATTAGTATATAATGAAGGACAACCCCCTGACTGTTTACTTGGTTTTCTATGACTATCTTCATCTTTTCCATATCAATTTTTCTTGAGCTACTGGAGGGCAAGACACTGTTTCTCATGCATTCTTGCATTCCCTCATGCTTGCTTAGAGCTTACCATGCATGCCTAGCATGTTCACTTTTAGAGTAAAATAATTTCAAAATGACATACACAAATACTGAATTTCTTTTCTGAAAACAGAGACAATAAAAGGACCCAAAGAAAGTTTGGGAAAATCTTGGTCTTTCAAAGGAAACAGAGGGCGAGGGAAATGATCAGACAGGYATGTCCACATCCAGACAAATATCTAAGTACCAAGTTTGCCACTTCAGGCCAAAATTGCTGGGACTCCGACTGTGCAAGAGCAACACTGAGGGCACTCCAGGAATTTCCCATTTCATGGACTACTTCAGGCTTCAGAACAACTTACTGGGTCTCATTAACTAACCCTTGCAGAGAGCTTGTCTAAATAGCTTTGTAGGTGTGGTCCGTAGGCACCTTAAGAAACTTAACTGTGTGGCTACTTTCACAGAAGACAAACTGTAGAACCTTTCCTATGGTGGCCATAAATGGTTTCCAAGTCTGTATGTAGATCCTGGACTTTCTACATGTGGCCTCAGGGCTTCCTGTCTCTTAATCAAATCTATGTAAACATCTCTTGATTATGATTGCCTTACCTAKGGCCAAACCAGTGACTTGCGGATGCTCTGCTGGGAAAGAAAGCTGAGTTAGTGCACCCTTACAAACTCCACCTGCTAATAACTGAGAAGGCTGCTCATAGAGCAGYATCAGGCATAGTCTTAACTACTTCTGCACGTTATTGATCCAGAGGATTGCTACATTTCCAAGGGTAGCATTGATAGGAGTTGGTGAAGGACAGTGAAGAACAATTTTTAAGCAGTATTGCTAGTCAGCACTAGCTTTTAGGCACACAGTAGGTATTTTTTGGAAGGATGAGCCCTCACAATCAGCAGAAGTAATTCTCTATTATCCAGTGGCTCCGGGATATGCTTTTTTTTTTTTTTACATGAAGCAAGTGTGCCTGTTTTTGATGTTGGAAAAAAATCAATTGGTGGGGGTGAGGTTAATTTATAGGACTTCACCTACAGAATGTTTACCCATGCATAAAAGTTATTCTTCCTTGAGTATCTCTGCATGGGTAAGGAGAAAATAGGAACTTTAGATTGGTTTTCAAACCCCAGTGTCCTAGATGGGTTGGTAATGCAGAATGTCACTGGAGTAACAAAAATCCAGGATGATTTCTCTGGATGTTGGGACATGATGATGGCAATCTATGTTGTAAGCATTCACGTGTGTTAGTAGTGTAAAAACTTTTGGATCAGTAAAGGTGAGGGACTCCAATATTAATGCTGTCCCAAGTTTGTGAGAGATGTTTCTGTGTGATAAAGCTAGTCAATATCCTGATAAGCTGGTTAAAAAGGCCAATGCCTATTAAAATATATTCAGCTTCTTCAAACTGATGAACATGGGAGTCAGCAATCAAAGATGTGCCATTCCTCCTTATTATATTTCCATGCATGTTCGTGCTATATTATTTTCAAGTGTGCAAAAAGGATATGTCTAGACTCATTTCTAGTTGTGGCTTCAAAAAACGAAATAGGAAATCTTTGGGGATTCTTGAAAAGAGATGATAATCCAGTCACATTTTTTTTAAAAAGTTAAAATGTAGCTGGCTTTTTTCTTAAAAAATATAAATAAGAATAAAAACAAAATTTTTTTAATCTCCTTTAAGAATCTCTCACTCATTGTGAAAATGATATCCCCACAAACTGCTTAAGGAATAGAATGTGAGTGAAGTAATTTCTGTAGTGGAAGTGTTCATGTATACTTGCTTGCAGGCTTGCATTGTCACATGTAGGGATTGAGCTGTATGTACTCATGTGTTGGGTACAATGTTCTACTCAACCAGTGTCACAGTGGCTTGACACCTATTTCCTGCTCAGGAGGCATTGCTCATGAATTCCTTGAGTTAATGGCTAAGCACACCACAATATTGGGAAAGATGCTGATACCATGTCTAAACAGAGAGGACAAGAACAGTGGACATGGCCAAATGATGACAGATGTGGAGAATCCAGCCTTTGGAGCCAGGCAGCAATTATATCTGTACCATGAGATTGTCTCCACCTCTCAAAGCCTGCTGTAATTCCCCACACTCTTTCCAGACTGGTCTTTCTAGATCTTGCACAAGGTCTTGTTTCAAGCTAAGAGTCTCTTCAGACTTTCCAAAAAGATGGGCTTTTGATGTGCGCTTAGTCTATTTAACCTCTATCCTTCTCCATCAAATTGTAGAGATCTAGCCTCCCAATACTCCGTAGCATTCCCCAAACCTTTCTTCTCTCTCCATTGATGTCTAACCATCCTTGGAGGTCTAGCTTATGTCTGTTTGCTCAGTGTCTTAACTTGGCTATCCTATAGTACCCAATTATTTAACATGAGCCTAAATGTTGCTATGGCACTATTTTGCCAGAGATGTGTCATATCAGTGACTTGAATGAGTAAGAAAATAGTCTTGCCAATACAGCTATACAGCGAGGTACTTAAATGGAATAATGAAAAAAATCTGTAAGAATAAATTCAGCTTCAAGTGTTTGCTACGAGTTCTGGTTTGAGTCTTATAATGTGGCCCCTATATAAGCTTAGGACTTAACTAGCTGACTTACAATCATATAAGTCAATTCTTAAATGTTTGGCCTTCCTTCCTTTCTTGTCTTCCTCCCCTTTCTCATTGTTCCTCTAGAGAACTTTAAATTTATCCTGCCATCTGCAAATGGCAGAGTACTTGTCTTAGTACCCCATCAGTTGATCCAAGGTCAGTTTGAGGGCTGTAACCTTTGCAGCAATTCAAAAACAGGCATGAAGTCTGGGTTTTTTGTCCCCAAGGCCAGAGGTTTAAGAAGTACCATGATATTTTCTGTTAGCCTCTGCTCCTTACAGTGGCTGAACACTGCAACTGAATGGTGACTAGATTTCTGCACTTCTCGAAACTTTGTAAGGGTTCCTATGCCATAAAGAGACTATAGTCCTTGCAATACCCATATTCCTGTGCACACAGCTCCTGGCATGTAAAAGAGATTTTGTGCTGTGTTTGGGGCCATCCCTGCGCCTGCACCCCAAATTGCTAGTGAAGAAGCAATTTGCCCTTCTCGGAGAATCCTTCACTACCACCCACACGGGGTGGGGGGGGTTATAATCTTACATAAAGGATTTACTCTTAACAGAACCAGGGGAAGGGGGCTGGCAGCTACTTTTTCACAGCTGTTTTTTCCTTTTGCTTGGTCCAGATAAGCCCTGCTCTATTGCTGCTTTGGGACAAAGAAGCAGAATCTTTTGCATGAATTTCCACTTTTAAAGTCAGAAGAGTTATGGATTTTTAAGTAATAAAAAAAATCCCAATAATATCTCTCTAGGAAGTAACCCAAAGGAGGCTGTGAAATCAAGCACAAATGGCTTGATAAGCTTCATTAATAGAGATGATTATCTTTCATATGTGCAGAACTACAGCCAGAATATCTGAGAGTGGTGGCTACTAAAATATGGTGAGTGCAATTGTCCTCCATGATCTGTCCATACTTTGTTTCATAATACACACAAACTGGTTTAGAAATGTGAGACCAGTCACTGACAGAAAAGAGATGGAGAGACAGTGTCTAGAGCTGAAAGACTCAGTATGGACTTCCAGTTTTGCTACAAACTAGCTCCATAGCCTCAAAGCCTATTCATTCATCTATGATGCTGGGATGGGACAAAATATTTATGTTCTGAATCAAGTGAGGCATTGCTTATTAAAGTTCTTGGTATATCCTAGCATGAACTTTATTTTCAGTACATAGTCAAGACTCTTGCCCCACCCCCAAGTGTGAGTGTCTGAAATCTGGGTGGCCTTTATTCTTCATTCACTCCAGCACCTAGAAAGAACCTGCCAGTGGGAGATGATGGGGCAATCTGTTGAGTGAATGTTCATCCAGATGAATTCATTTACATTATGCCTCAATTCCTAGGTCAGTTCTTAAAACAATAATAATAATAATAAAAAACCGAAAACATAGATGTATCTTTGTTGTAAAAGTATCCCTTTGATGCCATTTGGGCAGTGAGTGTTTGGGCATTGTTTTGAAACAGACTGGCTTTTCGCTGTGTGGCAGTGTGTTCTGAGATCCCTGAAGGCCTTGATGAATTGTTTCATGGCTTCTGTCATGCCCAACCTATGTACACACTCTGCACATATCATTTCTCCATAACTATATAACTCAATGGCAGAGTTGTTTGCAATGAACCATAAACTGTATATGTATGTATATAATTTCAGTGACCATTTGGTATTGGATAACCAATTGGTGTTCTCTTTCCTAGGGAAGATCACTTGGCCCATTCTCAGCATCCCTAGGTTGCCAGTCGTGCTTTGTCTAGGGGCTGAAGCCCCATCAGATTTTCTCCTTAGATGTTAGCAAGTCTTGTTTAGGGTACAGTGTTGATGAGGCTTTCTGGGCATAGCTTCTCTGATACTTCTAGAAGATACAATCTCACAACAAACTTTCTGTTCCTCTGGATCTTACAAACTTTCCACCCCTTCTCTTAGAAACCCTGGGCCATAGGTGAACGAGCTATAGATGTGTCATTTGGGGCTGAGCACAACATGGTCTTGTATAACCTCTACTTTGATTAGTTATAGTTTACTGTGATGTTCTATGTCAAAGAGTCATTTCTTTGATAAAGGATGAGAACCATGCCTACCTGTAGATCTAATGATAAATACTCAGGGTACAGCTAGGGGACATACTCTTTTCATAAGAAAGTCAGGAAGTGGCAAGAGCATGACCCAAAGCTAGCTTTCAGTGTGAGACTGTTGCTAAAATACTGTTGCTCTATGAGATTTCAATGAAGCAGCCAATTTAAAATTTAGATCTAAAGGTTCAAATTCTCACTGGAACTGGAAACCACTTTTTTTTTCTAAAATGAACATAAATTTYTTCTGCTATTGATGTCCTGGAATCTTAACTATAGCATCTATCACGATTGTATTTGCTATCTCACATGTATTTCACTCTGTGTTTCCCTTGTCTTACATGTTTATGGCTAGAGTAGAGTAGCTCAGTCCATATCTTCTTACTGGAAGTCACCCATGTGTAGTTGGATGCAAATGAGAATAGGCAGAGCTCGAGTAGTCTTTGATCCTCAGGACCCTCTGCTCAATAAGAAGACTCAGAGTTCTGTATTTGTTCCATTTAAGGAAGGAAAAAAAAGTAGACATTTTAAAAATTCTGTTTGTGGGTTGTTGTTGTTGTTATTATTATTATTATTATTATTATTATTATTATTATTATTATTATTATTATTATTATTATTATAAATCTGGGCATGCTTGTAATCCCAGGTCTTTGGAGGCAGGGAGGGGGGCATAATTGCAAATCTGAGACCAGCCGACTACATATAGAGAGGTGCAGTCCAGCCAGTGCTACATACTAYGTTGGTTTCAAATACACCAAACAAAACCATCAAAGTGAGGTCATTCAACTGATGTCTTTGGTTCATTTGAAACTGGGATTTAAGAGTGAAGCGATTTGTGTGCGTGTCCCCCAGAGGCTTATGTGTTAAAGGCTTTGTCCACAGGGTGGTACTACTGGCAGGTCACAGAGCCATTCAGAGGTGTGATTTGATTGGGACATGACTTCAAAGAGGAGTGTGGGCAGCCAGCCTATTCCTCTTCCTGTAAGCCCTCTGTCTAATCCTTGTTCCAGACACGTGGATGTGCTATATTAACTWGGGGCCCATAGTCCTTTGAGCCTAGGCTAGGACCTCAAGAACCATGAATCTAAATGAACCCTTCTTTCTTAAGCCTTCAAAATGCTCACTCTGCATTTATTTTATTGCAGTGTTAGAAAGCTGAATAACACAGAGAATTGGTGTTAATTAGAATATTTATTTGAACCTTTTAAGGCAGACGTAATAAACTTAAATGATTAAAAAAAAGAGTGAAGGATACACAACAGGTGATACATACACATACAGAGACACAACTTCAAATAAATGTGATTTTAAAAAATTTTAGCTTAGTGATCCGCAGATCTTGCCCTAGATTATTCTATCTAGGTTGGTGGTTCAGTAAGCTTTCTTTGCCACCCATGGTTTTATTTTAAAAATATTTCAACCCCTCATAAACGTTAGTATCACAATGGCAGTGAAGGCCTGTGTGAGATTTAGGGGCTTATTTACTGGGATTTAGAGGTTATTAACAATTACCTCTGTTTGTTGGCATTTCTCTATAAACCAAATCAGATAATCTACAAAACTATGTTTCTGAAAGCTATGCATATATATAATATAGTACATGTTAATATGGTTTAAATGGCCCTCACAGGGTTTTTTTCARCTCCTTTATAATGACTGTCTTGGGAACACACGGACATCTCTCACTGGGACCTTTTCTCCCAGGTGTCATCCTTCAGCACAAGTRCCTCAGATCTACAAGTCACCTAGGAGTCCTCTCCCCATTTTGGCCATAAATTCTTGCAGTACACTTCAGGGTGTACCTCTCCTTGGCCCTACCTCACTGTTTAAGCCTTTCCATTCTACTCTCTGAAACCCATAAGCAATAATGAGCAAAACTCCACATTCTCCTTCTTTGTCTTCCGTGTTTGCTCTGGTCGTGCATTTAGAATTCATTCTGAGCTCTCGATCACATTCCTCCTCAGTTTCTGTTAACAGGAACTTGTGTTCATGYAACAGTTCTTGAACGAATGGCTTTCATGAAGACTTAGGCCTACATTTCTTAAAAGAAGAATTATTGACAATTCTGGACCATGGGCAAACAAATGATGCACAAAGTGCTTCCAAAGCTATGAAGTACATATAAATGGTTATTACTGTACATTTTATGGAGTAAGATGGCCACACTATTCAAGCATTGTTTATCCTGGAGGCTTTGTAATGTGTGTGAAGTTGRGCTGGTTGCTATCTGTGGTAATGACGGTTAGATAAAGGTATTCATAAAGGCCACAGCAATGACATTTCCCCTAATACTGTTTTCATAGCTCCAAATCCAAGATTGCAAGCAAATATCTAGGTTCCATTTAGAATCGTGGGCTTCATAAAATTTTTTAGTTTGTCACTTTAACTGTAGAATCATAATTGAATGATGGGAAAAAAACATTCCTGAACAGCATTATAAAGGGACAAAACCTAAATCAGGTCCCTGAATCACAAATATAGAACTTACTGATCCTCTTTCTCCTGACCAGTTTTACTCTCTCTACAGAATATCTGCATGTTTTATGCTGCCTGCCCTTTGCATGGTTGGTCAGCTCTACCAGCACATAATTGCAGATCAGCTTATTTCAATGTGAGCATCTCTAAATGGGTCTAGTAACCTTCATACTCATATTGATGAGAGGAAAGGGTGGAGGGAATGAAACTGACATGATAAAGCCAGTTTCCTAGGCCAAACCCCATATGGATTTCACTGGCTTCACCCTGAAGTATTCTGTGTGATTATGTATATATATTATATATGTATATATAATATATATTATATATACATATGTTAGAGACACTGAGGTGCCAAAGGAAGAGCCTGGTCAGAGAAACAGTGATGACTTATGCAGCTCAATGTCCTCATACGCTCTGTGTCCTGCCACCAGAGGCACAGGCTTCGAACCTAGACTCTCGGGCTGAGAAGTCAATGCTGTCCCTGGGCCCCTTGATGTTGCACTCACACGTTACATTGACACACACTGTAGGAGCCTCTTCTTAGCTAACTGTACCTCAGGCTGTTGCATGGGACAGAATTATGACCTCAGGAACAAGGAACAGTCTCCCAAGAGAAGATCATTAATCAAAAATCAACAGGCATGAGGAATCTCTCAAATACTGTCAACATTGATAATATGAATAAAGGGTGATGCTTGATAAACACTGAAACTTGACTCTATTGGTACCTACTAAAGAATATCCTGTGCTGTACTTTTAATTTCATAATTAAGCAACACTGTTTATGTGAAATGAAAATTCTTTTAAAAGCACCTGCATTTTTAGAAGGAAGGGAGCCACATCTCTCTTGTTTTGTCATCTGCTAACTGACAGGATGAATCAGATTTTCCTCCTCCTTTAGACTTGCATCAGCTTTAAATATCGTGTTATCTACATTAGGTAGGCTGTCAAAACTAGCTTTTGGATTATTTTAACACTTGGTGACATCACAAGGCTTCCCTGAAAATATACCCTATCTTGACAACGTATTCAACCTTAAGAGAAGTTTAATTAACAAATGTCAGAATGTGTTTCCTCTAAAAATGTGACATATTAACGATTTGTTCCTCTCTCCTGAGTCTGACAGCCCTTAAAAAGGAGAGATGTTGCGCCTTCACATGACGCATGYGAACCACAATTCAGTGTTTTCAAAGGAAAGTACATTTAAACAAGTATRTAAAATAAAATTTTAAGCATCCTGTTGCTTCAGTTCAGTTTTTAGATATGCATTATTACTTACAGGCACTATCGTAAATGCACATTCTTTATAGAAGCTTGTTGTAGCCGCAGAGCCAGGCTTAGGACACACTTTGTCATCAGTGCACCTTGTCCTAAATGACTCATTTGCCCCATAGATGATACTGAACTTGGCCCACAGAGAACACATGCAGAAACACGTGGAGACCACCAAGATCCATTCAATTGGTTTATTTTTGAATACTTTGCATGTTTCTCTAAATGACACATAATAAAAAAGAAATGCTGGAAAAAAAAAGACAAATTGGCCACGTCCTGTGTCATTTTTCTCCCTTCTTGTCCCGTTTCCTTTTCTTTGGTCATRGGAGACTAACTGTGGTGCATTTTACAAAGGACTATGACACCACCACCTCCTCCCTCCAATCCAATCATCTTCCACAGTTTTATTTTCAGTGGTTTATCAGTATTTCACATGTCACATCTACCTAAGTGCCTGGTGCCTACTTATTTCCATTATGTCCCTATTATAAAAATGATAGGTTGATAATCTGTGAAAATGCACCAGGAGACACATCTCACTTTATTTGCTATAGACTTGAGTTCTGAAAGTGAAATTGCAGAGTAAAAGGCCACCCACACGTGGTATTTGGATATTGCTACAGATTTCCAAGTTGCCCTCAAGAAAAGATTCTTCTCCCAATTTCCGCCATCAGTGAAAACAGATAAGAATGCAGGCTCCTCCGGGTACCCTTGTCAATAGCCTGTATGTTAGAACTGTTTCCAATATTAATATGCTAGTATTTTATTACTCTTTGTATTTCAAAATACTTTTTTTCCTTATACACTTGGTGAGAAAGCAGATTGTAAAACTGTCAGTTTTTGCACTAAAATTCCTTCCTCTGGAGGCTTAGAAAGCCCTACCCTAAGGAAATGTTGTCCTGGCCCTGTAATTTTAAGCATCCCAGTCAATCAGCACTGGCCCCTTGTAGACCCCAGGCCTACAAGGCTGTCTTCCAGTCTTATGGAGAACATTAATGTATGTGCCATCTTCTTTGTATTCCCTTTGCGACCTGTGCCTTTGGGATGTCTTTGATGCTTTTTGTGTGGCTAGAGTTATTGATCAATGGACCAAAAGGGAGGGCTGATAGTGCAGGAGAGCTTTACCTGAGTTTGTAGCCAACATGGACAGCATCTCCTTGAGCATGCTATTGTCTCTGTGTCTTCATGCTTGTGACAAAACGGAGCCTGCAGAAAGGCTCTTGATCTTGGATAGATAATCCTGGTAAGCTGATACTTCATGAAGGAAAGCCAGTATGAGGAGGCACACTGGATGACCCAGAGGACTCATTTAACTCCAGTCACCCTGCTATACCTATTCACAAAGTGCCATTATAAGAGCATATTGGGAACTGGTGTCTTGTCAATCCATGATCGCCACCAGAGCATCACATCTGGGTTCTTCTGGGTAAATGACTGCTGGGATCATTGTGGCTGGGTGAGACCCTGTGACTACCTCTGTGCTACTATTGTGAGAAAAGTTGGCAGGAATCATTGGTGGTCTGCAGCACTAACTGTGCCAGTGCTCTACTTCCCTCTCTGACACAGTACCATGCAGCATACTAGGTCCCTAGGTAGGGAGGACATGGTGCTGAGGCTGCAAAGGATCATTCTAAGAGTTGGAGCACAATGCAGACCTGAACTTATGGCTCTGCTTCACGGTGCTGGCTTGTCTCAGCTCCTTACGCCACAGTGATCTAGCTCCTTTGGACTAATATTTGGAAGGATAGTTTTCCTTATGGGTGYTTAGTCACTGTATAGCTTATACAAGAAAGTTAAAACATGTTAACATGTCAAACATACTCGCCATTGGGAATCTCCCTTACTCCAAATAAAGTTTGGAATGCTAAATGAAAAGATGAAAGACCAAGAGTGCTAACACGTCTCGGGTTCTTGCTTTGTAGCCAATGGAGGGCTATGCAAATTGTCTTTGACTTCACTACTAGAGCAGCAGTCACTGTAGAAGGCCTTGGCATTTCCACTTAAGGAAGGACTGAGACACTCATCGTGATCTAGAGGCAGCAAACCTGGGTTGTCTTGTTATACTTCCCCTAGCATTTACCCTTACTGGGAATGTTTGTGCTTCCAATTATGCACCACATTGAAAGGCAAATGTAACCATTATTTTTGGAGGCAAAAGAAAAATCAGATCTAGATTCATTGTCTAATACAAAGGCTTGGATTATAAACCTTGTAACAAGTTAATTCCAGCTTTACTAGAATAAGATGTCTCTAAAGCCTCGTAACATACCCTGTTGTCCATGTGGTGCCCTCACCTCAGGGACACACTGTACTCTTTGTCCAGTGAAGCCCTTTGCCTGAGATCTCTGTGACTGATCCCTTTCCCAGAAGGTGAAATAGTTCAGTATTTGTGAGCAGGTGCCTAACGCATCCTGCTGTATAGAGTAGCAGCACCTTCAGGGCACCTCCTTTTTTAATGGGTAGTGAAGTTACCACATCAAAACTTCACTATGCTTCCAACAATGAAGAAATAGAAGGAGAGGGGGAGGGGAGRGGAGGGGGGCGAAGAAGAGAATGGGTCACTGAAGCCGAGGTCACCTAACTGCTTGTGGTACTAGCTTTTATGTATTCTTTCTGCCTGTTGCTCCACCCTGCTGTCTCTCAGACTCATGTGACTGCTCTGCCAAGAGCACATCAGGAGTATGGCCCAGGGTTCCATCCAGTCAATCTGCTTATCTCTCCACGTATGTCCTAGTTAATCATTCTTCAGCCTAAGCCTTCTCAATACTCAGAGTGGTAGTTTGAATACCTCTTTGAAAGATTGTCTTTTTATCTTTATAAATTATAATGGCTACCTATGTGACTTAGTTAAGAACCCAGAGGGTAGGAAATTTGGAGAATTTACTTCTTCTAGGACTTTTTTTTTCCATTTGCAAGATGTGCTTCCAAACTCCTGCTGAGATTTTCCTGTCCAGTTGCTCCATCTATGATGGAGCACTGGGAAAGGGGTGAGATAGTGAAGAGGAAACACTTAGTATCCAAACTGAAGGTAACACAGGGGTCAAAGTTACCTCTCCTTCACATGACTGCATAAATAGACTGAACTTTACACACTAGCGTTTGCTTGCCTGGAAGCAGAAATGACAGGAAAATGTACAAGCAACACTGTGGTACAGGTCATCTTTCCCCAAAGCCCACATGGCCATTTTCCTTATGCTTCCTCCCAGTCCCTTGAAACCAGAGCCCTCAATCCCTCTGACTTTTCATGTCTCCTTCCCCACAGCATTTGTAGAATACTGAACGCACTGGGGAGCAGGTGATCAATACTGGCTGAATGGAATCATATAGAGGCCGGTTCTCAGAGACCACCCTAGGTGAAAACTCCTCTGTGGGGCAAGCAATATACAGGCTTTGTTGTCAATCTGTGGTGTCCTTTGAAGCACTGAGGCATCCTTGGTATAGAAGACCCAAGCCTATCACATACAAAAAAGTTCAGACCATGCCCGATTCAGATAATGCAGGGTATAGCCCTGGATATAGAGCGAAAGTAGTGTCTGAGTTTCCTCCTCCAACTATAGAAAATACCTTGCAAAATTTTATCTGGTGAAAACTGTATCTCATATAAAGCATCATTGGGTTCCATCTTCGTGTTATCAAAACTGAGAAGTGATGTAAGTTGTTTAATTACTACCATTCATTTTACTCTTGTTTTTCTCTTGTTTCTTTTTTCTTTTTTTTTTTTTTACTCCCATTTCAAGGTTAATTTTTGCTTTACATTCCTGAGTTTTGTAAACCTGGAGTTTTTTTTTTTTTTAATTTTAAATAAAAGAGAGTCTACAAGTTTTCCCAGACCTCCAGCCTTGACCATCAATTTACTGTTTCTCTGGAAGGCTCACAAGCAGAACTCTGATTGTGTTCCTTCTTCAGTTCTCATCCTAGTAATTGTAACTGAATTCCCTTGTCTTTAATATGCCATATACTCTCCACCTGGCGAAGGACTCAGACAGAGCCAGATAATAAATACCCCATAGACATACAGACAGAGAAACCGCTGTAATTGCTTTCATAATGACTCTCCGACATCAGAAGCAGGCAAATAATGGTATTTAACACTGTTTCCATTCTTTATCTGAAATGTAATTTTACAGAGTTATTGTCAGGCAGCGCGGTGAATGTACAAGCACAACTGTCATATTCGGCTCATATTAATTAGCTGCCCACGAGAGGGCCAGGCGAGTAGAGGCAAAGTTCTCCTCATTTCAGATGGTCTGATATTCAGGCAGAACCATAAGTACAATAGCTTGATTAACATAGTTGCTTAGATCAGGTTTTCCCTGCGAGTGTGTCAATTGGCATTTTGAAGAATCAATTAATTAGCACTCCAAATAATCCATTCTTGGGTTAATGAAAGTGTTTTTGTACAGCTGCAGAAAAAAAAATTACATGAAGAAAATAAACCTTTCCAAAGAAGCAAGGAGGGAAATTTATCTCAGAAGCCTGTATTGTCCATTTCAAAATTAGTATTTGATTGTCCAAAAAATGTGCACTTCCTTAAGCTGGGACGTTGACTTGTACAATTTTAGGACCAAGGTGCCTTGAATGGGCATTTGACTTGGAAGAGGGCAGAAAAAGGAGCCGTGGAGGCCTGGAAGTTAGAACTTAGATTTTCACAATTTTGTCACGAACTATTGTGTTAATCAGGGTAAGTCAGGACCAGCATTTTGCATATCGTTTTCCACAACTTTTAAACGTTTAATCTTTGAAGGCGGTAGTATCTTAGTTCATGGATTAATTTTGTTTTGTTTTGTTTTTTTTTTGTTTTTTAAGACAACTATCACATACATATTCTTCCTTCTTAGAGTTTGATTTAATTCCCAGATAAAAGATAACCAAGACTATTCCTTTTGGAGGTATATATTTAAAACAACGTGTAAATAATCAGAAGGTAAAACCTGAAATCCAAGGCCTGAGTTTGGTCTTCACAGTGACACTTTGGTCTCATCAAGTCTTCCTACATAAAGAGTGGCTAGAATTTTCTTTTCCAATTTTTCTCATGAGATTCAAATATTACAGAACTCATATTTGGGAATGCTCTTTGTATCTCTAAAGTGATCTTAAATGAATAAAAGAGTTTACCACACCATTCAGCTCACTCTACTTACCAAAACTTGACTCAAAGTATCTAGTATTTGCCCAGTTCCTCCTTGAGAAGTACCAACACTTTAATAAGGGATACTAATGTATCCCTGGAATAAGTCATTTTTAACCCTCTTCATGTGTTTTACTATTTTTCACATTGATGAGAAATCTCATAGGAAAGTGTAAAATATGAGTCCTGAAGTTCCAGTGTCATCTAAAATTTATATGGAATCACGGTGCAAAACTTTAATTTGTACGAACTGTTTTCAAGGAAATATGCATTAATATAAATGAGTCTCATGATTTCCTGTCAAATTTCAAATTGAGTCTCACCAATAACGTGTGATAATGATTGGTGTATGTAGAAAATCAAATCAGTACATTTAAAGATCAAGGTGAGGGTTCTGCTCTCAGGACTTACTCTTGTTCCTTTTATTTCACTTAAGAAGAGAATAAATCTTTATAGAGTTGTGATGGGGCTAAAACACATTTTCTTGCCTTTTCATTTGTGGGTGGAAGTTGATGAGTTATATAGTAACAGTGCATCTTCAAGGAGTGCATGGATCCAACATACACTGCAACCCCTGCTATCAGGGGAAAAGGTAAAAACACACACAGTTAAATAAGAAACATGCCTCTGTTCTCTTTCTAGGAAGATGAGAAATGCCCCCAAACTTAGAGCAGTTCTTTTCAGGTTTAATGAGGCCAGCAATGTAGCCATGCTGATGGAGCCAAGTCACAGAGGAATATGCTGTCCCCTTTCCTGGCCCTCTTTCTTCAAGGTGACTGACTGATGGCGAGGGCTTGTTTCCTACATATCTGAACGAACGCCAGTGAGATTCAGCATCTCCTGCCTAGTGCTTGTCCTTTATTTTTAGATCCTAGTGGCAATGTAGCACGGCAAAGTTTGGTTGTCACTGCTGGCTGTGGACTTCAGCCAGGAATGAGATCTATTGCTTATTTTGCTAATCAGCTCCTTCCATATCTGCATGCTCATTTTCTGATAGCTGATGAGGCGACAAGGTCATTGGACGTACAAGTACTTATTTAAAAACAGACATGAGCGTGAGATAGAGGTTAGTTGGGTCTATCAGAGCTGTCAATCAATTAATGAAAATTATTGAGCAAGGACACTGTGGGGGAAGCGAACAGAAGGAAGGAAAATGACCATGGAGACACAACATAGGGAAAACGACAGAACTGACTGAATGTGCTCACGTGAGTGCTAAAAACAGACATGCTCACATCCCAAGTGAGAGACAGCGCTGCGGAACTGCCTGGAGCCTCTGACTCCAGAGGCTCAAAGACTGACAGCACAGGGGTTTTTGCCCAAAGGTGTTCCCTGAACAATGCCTTTGCTTGGACATGGAGGACAGAGGCATGGTCCTGATGAATATGATTAATGTGCCCAGGACCTGTGGCCAAGTTGTTGAGTACTTTAAAGCACCATTATCCAGAATGAAATCCTTAAGCCTCCTAATTCAGAGAGAGAAAATATTGGGTCTCTAATTGTTATAGTGTGGCAGACAAGGCAAGCCAAGGCAAGGAGAGCTTTACTAGCAGGAGATCAGAAATGAAGTCCAAAGCATTCAGTTGATCACAGCAGCCCGCTATGCTCAGTGCTGGCTGCAGAGGAGCCCATGCCATTTATCAGTGCAGAAAATAAGTGGTACTTGGTTTTTGTCAGGGGTGGACAGACAGGGGAATAGAAGATGTACAAATGAAAATGAGAGAGGTGGGAGGGAAGGAGGGAGGGAGGGATAGAGGACTGGAGGGAGAGGGAGGGAGGGAGAGAGAGAGAGGGGGAGAGAGAGAGAGAGAGAGAGAGAGAGAGAGA
>BDUI01000259.1:244296-254783 GCA_002335545.1 Apodemus speciosus
CCTCCCTCCCTTCCTCCTCCCTCCCTCCCTCTCTGTCCTTTTTCTTCTATTCCCTGGAAACACATTTTACCACAGCCACAGGATGACTTGTGGGATGGCAAGGGCTTTGCTTACAGGAGTGTGGAAGTTGTGAGCCAATGTCTCCTTGCAACAAAAGGATTGCTGAATGTGGAGGATTGGCTGGACTGTGGCTTTGTGTTGAATCAGGTGTCAAGGGTTAGCCTGCATGTCAGGAGGATTGTATAGGAGATGCCAAAAGGCAAAGGAGGGGGTCAAAGCTCCTAATCAAAAGGCCTATGACCAAAATTAACYGCTGTTTGCTTCCAAATAATTAATTTAAAAATTGATGGGGAACAAAGTACCAAAATTAGCTCATGATTTGAACACCTATCATGTTTTTAAGATAAACCTCTCGGATTTTCTGCAGATTCTGGGGGTGGGGTAGGGTGTCAGGCTAAGCAGATGTGCAATGGACATCGACTTAACTTGCCTTTTGCAGAAACACTCAACACTGACCATAGTGGTTTTACCCCTCAGTGTTTCTGTGCATAAACATAACACTGGTGTGGGCCACTTCTCTTGAGTATTTGCTGAGGGAGGCTCATGGGGAGCAGTGTCCCCCTCCCTGCAGCTACAGTAGGTGAAGAATGATTACTTACATCCCAATCTCTTCTATTTGCCATGTTTTAGTTCAAGGGAATCATTATGAATTCGAAGTGAGATCCGCAGTCCTCACAGTCACTGGGCTGTGCTTTCCAGTGAAGGGTCTGGGCCCTACCTACACCTCCGAGTCTTTTAATATTCCAGGGATTCTTCTTTATCTATTAACCAGACTCTCCATCAGATATTTTAAAATTTGAATGTAACAGGAATGAATATTTCATAGATGTGTGTTAAGCTGTTATTAAACTATAATGTAAAGCAGGATTGTAGGAATATTTTTATATGTCAAAAAGTCAATTAAAATGATAAGCCTGTAATATCAGTATTGTGGTGCTGTGCAGACATTCATTTCATATGCAGGAGAGGTCCCCCACCGCCTAGCATTTGGGTGTGAGGCAGGACTGTTACATATTCAGAGGCCTGTGTACTTCAATTTCATTAGTAACACTTAGGGACATTTTCAGCAGAGATTAAATGGAGAGCTGCATGGGGATAAAGCCTCCAACTCAAGTTTTATTTAGTTCTACAAAAACAGCATTAGGTATTCACAAAGGTAGGTGCTCACCCAAATGCACCATGGATTCCTCTAGAAGGAAATGTCAATCCTTAAGAAAAAAGTGTCTCTAATGAAATGTACAGCAAGGCTTTGTTTTGCTTAAAAGTAACGTGGTGCCCACTGGAGAAAGCAGTCCCATGATGTTGAAATGCAGAAAGCAGAGGAGGAAATTAAAACTGTTGTGAGGTGCTTTGGAGTGGTAAGGCTTCCTTCTTGTAGCCTTAAAACTAAAGCCGCATATGGTACAAGGGAGAAATTGTTTTCTACTGCTAGCATCTTAGGAAAGAATACATAGAAACATAATTGGTAGACTAGATGGTGGAATGCCTTACAAAAACGTGCATGCTTGTTCAAACTTTGCCTGCCCATCAATTCTTCCCCAGGCAATGGCCATTGTCAAAAACTGGGTGAGAAAAGATGATGTGCTTGTCAGGTTTGACATAACTCAATTAATCAAGACCTCAGTAGAGAAAGGGGGATAACTCTGTCAATACGGCAAGGGACTGCGTCTTCCTATGTTCACAGAGTAAAAGTTCCTTATTTTGTCCTGATGGCCAAGGGGAACTCAGGCCCCCTATGTAAGCCTTCTGTGTGACTAACAAAAGATGGAAAAGCCACAGCATAAAAGCGTTTCTTTGTTTAATTTCTAATTGTTGTCCTTCTTGTATTCAGAAAATGAAGTCACCTTTGTCGTGGTTTCATGAACCGCTGGGTAATCAAAATTATTATGCTGCCACCTGTTGTCTGTTAATTATTCTGAGGAGATACTCATAAATCATAACACCGGACAATAAATCAAACTGTCAGTCCCTAGGTCAAAGGTTACCCATGAAAAGTTATAGGTCACCCGAAGGGTGTGAAAGAGCAGGGTTTGAGAGCATCACTCATTGTCAAGCACCAGTGGGAGATGTACCACCCAGACAAAGGGAAAACTGAAGTTCAGAATTCCAGCCAGGGGACAGGAGGCATCCACCCAACATAGTCCATCCATTCATGAAGCAGCAAGACAATCTTGTCTGAACTCAAGAGAGTTAGTTGTTCCCTTGAGATCTGGTCACAAACAATGTTCCCTTTGGAAACGTGCAAAGAGTCATGGGCTGGAGGATACTATTTCCCTCTTTCCATATTCGCTGCAGATGATGCAGAATTTCACATTTTACTGCATTATTCTTCAAGACAATCAGAACACATCAAACTGTGGTTGATTGGAGGATGTGTTGGAATGTCTTACTTCCCAAATTAATTTGGCTTGGAATAAATTTTCCTTGTGGTGTGACAAGAGCTTGAACCACATGTAACAGTTTAATTAATTTTCCAATCCCCTGTATTTAAAATAGCATCATCCCTTCAGAGTGGTGCATGTTGATGGATATCCATGATTTAAAACCTGGCTAGGGGTAAATTATTTCTGATGGGGTAGGAGCAACTTTAGGATAAAGCATAATAGAGACATAAGGGCAAGGCAGCTGGGACACAGAGCTAATGTTCCAGTCAGGGGCACACTGCCTGCTGTTTGAATTCGGGTGTGTAAAATGGATGCCATACTTGCATTAAAGATTTCTCTCCAAAATGTTCATTTTGAGGTCTTTGTGTTAATTTAGTTTCTTCTAGGAGAGTCATGAAAAAGATGAGTGCATTCACAGTGTCAACTTATACCCTACTGTTCTTTATTTACCTTGAGAACATACACATCACAGTTCGTATTTAAACCATAGATGTCAGAATGGACACTCGCAAAGACTGTCTGGGGAAACATAGTCTTTTCCAGCATCTTCCTCAGCACTGAAAAATTGAATAGCCCACTTTGGATGGAAGCAAGTCAGTTTTAGAATGTAAATGGTTTGTTAGGGATCAGGGGAGGTCAGAGTTCATTGATTGATTCAAACTTAACCATGCCTTCAAATTTATTTACATGGATCAGAGAGTTTAATTCTAAACYCACAACAATGTGCCTTGTGGGCACTGAAGCTAACAGGGATTTCAGCAGCTCTCTACCACAATTCTATTTGAAATATCTTAAGAAGAAAGTCATAAATTCACAAATTCTCTTCTTCTGAATGGAACATGGTAGAGTTTTTCTGATTAGTTTTGAATGTTCAAAATGGGMACATTTAAAATGTTTTTCCAGTTGGTTGGAACAGAACGTCTAGGTAGAGGAGATGGTAGCCTCCACATGTGGGAGGGAGATGTTTTTAGAACTTGCTAGAAGGTATGCTCTATGTTAGGTTCAGTGAACAGACCCAGAATAAGATGAGCCCTTCCTGGAGCATTGAGTCCAGGAGTCAGTATAACTTCCATGTCAGGTTCTYTGAGAAAAGCTTAGGCTGATCAACTTTCTTTTCCAGGAAGTGTAGGAGTCTAGGGTTTGGTCACTCTCTGTGATAACAGTATAATCAGAAAAAAAACAATATTCAAGCCTAACTCTAGAAAGCTTGAACAATGAAGTAGTGAGGTCCCATTATAGATTCAATTTCCCCATGTTGAATTCCTAAGTACCTAAGAGTGCAACTTGTCTTCAATAATTTTCTTGGGAAAATGTAAAACTTGGTTAGAATGGTTGGCTTTAATCCAAGGTTCTGACGTCCTTTAAGGACACTCAGGGACAGCAAGGCTGTGTCTGTGTGCTTGTTGATGTGTATGGAAGAGATCACTAGGACACAACATAAAAGGAGAGCTCTGCTAGCCAAGGCTCCAAGCCTCAGAAGAAACATACTGCAGGCACCTTGATCTTGGACTTCTGGTCTCCAGTTCTTGAACCAACAAATTCCCTTTGTTCTATGTATCCAAGCTGCTGTAGTTTGTTTGGGAAGCCATCGAAAAATAATGTGACTCCTTTCTACACAAGTATGTGTATTCCTGTGTGTAAATATCCATAGGTAAAGGAAGTTCTGTTGGCAAGTGAGAACAGTGTTGAAAATCCATGTTGCCTTTCCCTTTGGGTGAACCATTGTTGTGACCAATGAGCCACCAGTGGGGGAACAAGAGGGAGAGAGACTCTTGCCTAGTAAATTGCTGCTGGAGAGGTCACCTTACCTGTTGCTTACATGGGGGCAGGGGGGAGCTCTTCAACCTCCCAGGGTGCATACATGGGCTTACCCATAGCTTTCTCTTACCCATTTCTAGATGGCCTGTTTGGTCTCTCACATGTCAAGTATACTACCATCTCGGCCTCCAATATTCTCCTCCCACTGATTATAAAACTTACTCAGCAATCARAACTAAAGTCTAGTTTCAAATTCAGTGCCTTATCACTTGTTTGTTTTATTTTTCTTCTTAACAGCCCTATATGAAGCTACAGATGACTGTATAAAACACAGTGCACACAAATGCCAACTATGCCATTTTTCGAAAGGCATCATCAGCCAATGGATAATATCTTTTAGAGAGGAGATAACACAACCAGCAAGTGCTTTAAACAAAGTTCTCTCAACCTCTGTCACTATGGATGAGACACCCTGCTAAGGGATATCTATCCAGGAGATAAYGGGTTTGTCAATGAGTCTGTCTGGGAAACTTAAGACATTTTTACATGTCTGCCAAAGTGTCAGTTGGTTATTTTAATTGGAATACAATTTCATTTTATATCATCTTGCTAAAACAGGCAAAGATAAGGAAATCCATATCTGTCAATAAAAGTGAAAAAATTATTGCAGATTTCTGTGGTCTTCTCTCAGAGGCCTAAGAAGCAATAGATGTGGTTCTCATGAACATTTTCCTTGAGGTATACAGACCCAGACCTCAAGTGTGTATAGAATCAACTCAAGAACCAAGAGTGTAGTAGTGAGTATTTAGTTCCTATCCACACCAGCACCCCTCACCTATTTAGTGTGCTACCTGATAAGGACATTCACTGTTGCAGGATAGTCATTGCTATTGTCAAACTTTCCCATACTTAAATTGAGGCTTGTGATTTTTTCAAGTTCTTAAAAAAAGATGGAAAGGACCCTCAAACAAGGAATATATTACCAAGACAACTTGGTGACATACAATAATGGCTCTGTGGCTCAGTTTCATTGCAACATTTAATGGAACATTACTAGCATTTCTTCAATGTTTGTTTTTGTAATGCCTGCTAATAAAGTTTTATTGAATTACAGCAGCTTTCATGTATGTAATGACTTAGTTGTTTTGTACYGCAACTGMAATACTGAGTATTTTTAAGCATTTGTATTTATTTTTATTAATTGAAAAGTTATACAATTCATTCTGCTCATCATTTATGCTCCAGCATCAATGCCCACATTCTCCCTACCTCCCAACTCCTCCAACCCCAAGCCTGCAGTCTCTCTTTTTACAAAAACAAATACACAAATAAAAAACCAAAAAATAAATAAAAAGCTAGGAAACATAATCACACACAATAAAAAATCAGAAAATATAATATGCAAACRGTAAGAMATATACACAAACACAGATAAATACAGAAGGGCTAGTGACTTYATTGGTCATCTACTGCTAGGCATTGGGCCTATTATTAAATGTAGTTTATATACACAGTGYGACCAAATTGGAGAAAATTCATTTTTTCTTTTCAAGCCTTTGTTCATTGGAGATGCCTACTTAGTTTGGGATAGGAATCCATTTTCGTTTCTCAGTCTCAGTGCTATGAACCTGTCTGCTTTGAGCCTGTACAGACCCTTTATGTATTGACATAGGCTCTGTGAGTTCATATGTGCTTCAGCACCATGATACAGAAAGCACCAAATTGTGTACTTTACAAATGGTGGCCTTCATTCTTCATTATCTAGAACAACTAGAAGTGGCTTCTCTCCTAATATATATAAAATGTTTGTATATACGTACATACATACATACATACATTCATACATACACTCTAGAAGGGGTCTAGATGATAAAAAAAACTGAGTGGGTTACAGACCCAGCGGGTCTAGTTCTGAAGTCAGTCAGTGCAGAGTTGTGCTGGTGGCTTCAACTTCTGACCTTGGTCACTCTCCTGTATTTGTCATAAYGGCAGGCAGAAGCAATGGTCTGGCTCAGTGACGTCTGGTAGTGCTGTGCATCTAGGTATCAGCTAGATAACTAGATCCCACCACACCGGACTCGAGTACTCAGGATGTGTGCTTATCTCTTGGATTGCTCAGTAGTCTTGGCTGTTCAACCATACTTTCTCCAGAATGATCAGCCCAGTTTGTTCCTCAGATATTTGGGTTAAATGACGATTTTGTGTGTGTTAAACTGTGACCGAGCATACTGAACACGTTGATATCCTGTATGACTAAGGCAAGCTGTTGTTCCTGGCCTRTTCCCCATATCCTGCAAGTCACAACTGTGGCAGAGGCAGCATGACCTCCATCTCTCTGGGTTTCATCATCAGCCCTGGTTGACTCCTTGCTCAGCTCTACTCCTGGGGARCTGGGGGTCCTGGGGTTCTCCTGGGGCAATTCTAGGCTGGAAAGGATCAGGCAGGCTGATGCACCACGAATGCTTTCTTCAGCTCCACGGACTTTTGCATTTGGGCAAAAGAGCTGGGATGGTGAGCAGGGCTTGTGATGTGAGGTTGTGTTGAGTAATTTTGATAGACACTGTGAAAGTTAAAATTTGTCTTTGTGCATGCTCATGTGTGCATGCGGGGGCCAGAGTTCTCTGTATGGTGCCTTTCTCAGGGACTCTTCAAATGTATTTTTTTTGACACAGYGTCTTTCATTGAATGTGGYACTAACTAGGTAGGTTCACTAAAGAGCCCCAGAAATTTCTTTTCTGCCTGTCCAACAATGAGATTACAGGACAGGGTATTACTGATTTATGACATTTTATGCAGGTGCTTGAGATTGAACTCAAACCCTCACACTTTAAGTAGCAGAGATTTTTACCAAATGAGCCACCTCCTAAGGCCTCTACAGTTTTTCTCCTTTCTTGGCGTTTGCCAAGAGTCCACAGTGTCCTGATTAGAGCAATACTACATTTCTCAACTACTTAGATTGTCTCTAAATTATCTGATAAATTGTCTGTTTTGTCCTTGGCCTGGTAAAGAGTTTCCTGTTAACTCTCCTGCCCAGATTGTTGCAAAAGGGCTTTCAAAAGGCCCTGATTGGGGATGGGATAGGTAACTTGGGGGAAGGAGGCTCTCCTATATCAAACAGATGTCATTCCTGAGCGTGTTAGCTGAAAAGCATTGCCAGGCACTGAGTTCCCTGCACTGAATCCCCCTTTATGTTTGAAGAATGGCTTTTATATTTAKTTGCAGCTATTAACTGATATGGAGTTGTGACTTTTAAAAGTACTTTTAAGCATGTTTTACTTAAAACATAGCAAAGGAGGAAATTGATAACCACTGASCCATTTGTTTGTAGTTTTCTTAAAGATAATTTTATATAAGAATACAAATTTCAAAGTACAGATTGAAACCTTGCTATGTTTTTTATGTCTCTGAGCAATTTTTTACCTGCTGCATATCTAAGAGACATGCTATTTCATATTGATACAATAATACTGATTCAATAATACAGGCACTAATGAGTGAATACAATTGCCTCAGCACCAGAAAGTTGTTAGGAAATTCTTGCTCTACGCATGTTGCTGTTACTTTTGCAGTTAGGAAATAATTGTTGTAAGTTGCTATCACTTTTGCTGACTGTTAGGAATATTCTGCCTTCTAAGAGAGGATGGACAGAGCCTAGTTGTGGTKCTGAGCAGCCCTTGTTTTGAGGAAGCAGCAGACACATGTCATTTCAGTTTAAGCATCTGAGGTTACTAGCACAACATCAGAATAGGAAAATGCTGGTATTTCTGTACTTAAGCCATTTATCTGTACAGAATGTCTCACCGGGGCCTGAGTTAATCCTAGCGAGTCCAATAGTTCTCTTAAATGTTACAGTTAAAATTGTGTTTGTTCTGGAATCAAAATGGAAATGGTAAACATCATAGATTCTAGTTGTTTAAAAATATTTATAGGGTAATCTCAGAGTAACCAAAAGAAGTAATGAAATATGGTATAATAAAGTGCACAAAAGAAAAAAGTGAACCAATGATGATAAATCATCATAAAAAGCAAGAAAGGAAAATAACTGAGTTAAATGAGAAAGACTATGATGATAGCTATAGAATAACAGTAATTACAGTAAAGGGAAGTACACTAATGTGAAAGAGATTCAAATAAAGCCAGTCTAAAAACCCATCTATACTCAAGAGAAATATCTTATGTATGAAGATGTACAAAGGATGGGAGTAAAAGAATAGGAAGACATTCTGTATATACTAACTGAAATACCCATCTAGTTAATACCAAAAGAAGCAGAGACCATCAAGGAAACATTAGTTGGGGTAGAACATTTTAGTGAAAAGAGAGGTTCAATTTGTTAAATAGTATGATAACTTTAAATGCGAATAACAATGTTGTTTCAAATATATAAAGCAAAATTGGAAAAAGGGGACAAGTCTGTGATGATGATGATGATGATGATGATGATGATGATGATGATGATGGGCTGAATAATCATGATGCCCAATAGAATAGGTAGGAAACAATTGGGATACTCATATAGATGAGCACATTTCTTCATTGTGTGCTTGATGCATCTCTTAACATTCTACATAAACATTAATATCATTACATCCCATAGCTTAAAGAGGAGAAATCTAAAATTCTATTATTGTTAAATGTACATGGAGCATGCGGCCTTGTGTTTCTCTATGTAGCAAATGTTTTAACCTATAGGACCTTTATTCTACTTTGGCGATTCTTCCTCTTGGCTGTACCCCAAATGCTTGCTGGGAAAAATAACCTCCTTGATGGCAAAACTCAATTGGAAGTCCAGTCTTGTGTGTTGAATAGCAGAGACCTTCTTATTCTTTTTCTACTCATGTCCCATTTTCTCTTGAGAAATTTTTGTGTGAGCTTGGGAATGTGTGTATGGAAAAATAGGATCAAGAATCCAACATTTACTGATTATCATAAAGAATTTTAGACTTTTTTATTATAATTGTCTTATTATAAAGCAATTCCTCAGTATACATATAATTTTACTTTTTATTAAAGAGCAAGTATGTATGCAAAATAGATTAATTATGCTTTTTACATAAAAATTTAGTCTTGRTTGAATGTCGGAGACTGAAAGACATAGAACATTTTCAGTATTAAAAAATTGGTTCTTTGAATTTATTTTCAGTCTTGAGAATGTTACTTAAAAAACACATAGCACAACAATTTCAGAAGTGAATGTATGGCCATTTCATAAATAATTGGAAATTATTCCCTAGTCCGTAGCCAAACTTAATGATTTTAATGAAATTTAAGTGAGAAACTCAAYGTCAAACATGGTAACCCAATACAATCAAATCTGAAGCTATAACAATTTTGGTAATTATCTCCTGAGGAATGATGACAGATTGAGACATTCAAAATCTTAGCCTGTAATTAAACCATTTTGTAGTGCATAGCAACTTTSGGTTGATGTGCACAATCGAACACTGAAACACAATAGCTACAAATCTGAGCCATGGTGCTTGAGGTGGTGTTTACTGTGATTGTTGGACAAGATGGCAAAAACAGTGCATAGTATATATGTTGTTTGTTCAGAACCCAGGTTGCAGTGACACTGTGTGATACAACATGGAATAGAGGTGCCAGAAACAGATCAGAATCATTACTTAACTGGATTTGGTCACAGTGCATTCCGAAACTTTTTGCCAGAACCAAATTTCTTGCAACCCCAATATTCAGTTACTGGACCCAATGATAGGGTCATGGTGGTCAGTTAAGAAGCTGAGCAATGGGAGAAGACTAAAAACTTTACTAGCAGTGTTCGGCACAGCTTATAGATTCTATTTGTAATTCAGAACAATAGTTGGTCTTTGTGTTTATAGATAGGGATTATAGTTAAACTTTGGTATCACATTAGGGGTGTAAAGGAGGAGCAGACCAGGGTTGGTCTGTAGCTTTAATTTTTCAAAGCCTACTTTTAATGATGGTTCTTAAATACTTTAACCTCCCTTTTAGCCTAGCACCCACCACAGGTGGTGGGAAAGAATGGTTATTATGATACAAGGGGAAGTAGACCTGTTTAGAAATGGTTCTTTGGAGCAAATCCCATCTGTCTTGTCAGGAGATTAGCAGTTCAGTTCACAGGTGAGCAGTGACAGCTCCATCCACTTGCAAATATTTCACAGATATACCATCAGTCCAGTTCAGTAGTGTCGGGAGAGCAGCAGCGGTGGCACAACCTGACAGGAAGATCCAGGTCTCAGCTGAGTCCACACAATTCAGCGGGTGGGATTCAGACCAGCAGGGACACCAGGAGAAGTTCTCTGC
>BDUI01000259.1:261724-278472 GCA_002335545.1 Apodemus speciosus
GTCAGGATTCCAACTTACTCTGATACAGTGTGGGGGTTCTCAGGTGCACACCCACCCTCCTTTGAATCATGTCTATTTTCTTTGAGTGAGCACCTCCATAAACTAATGGAGTGAACGCTCTGTGGGAAAAGCCATCAACTAAAGCCTCCCCCATTAGGCTCAGCAGCGTTGTCTCTGTGTACTTGGAGTTATACAGGGGATGGCTGTGGTCTGTATTGAGATCCCACATTCTGAGGGGGGGGGGTAAGAAACCTGTGGATGTGTGGACTGGTTGTCTTGTTGACTTTCTCTCTTTCAAACAGTCTGAATGAAGATAGCATCAATTTTTTTTGATGGCTAATATAACTCAAAAAGAACAAAAATTGTTATTTATCGATACTGTTGGTTTCTTTTTTGTATCTTAYATTGATTATACTGATAAATAGTTCTAGCAATAAAAGAAAAAAACAGGGTGGGAAAATTTTTGAAACAAAATTTCCAACTTGTTTAACATCCTCTAAAACAGCTTGTACATGGAGTAAAATTTGAAATATGATATAAAGGGGAGGGCATACCCAGGAAGAAGACTGGCAGATAGATAGCAATGCTGCGAGGATGGGAGACACTGATTCACACTCTGAAGTTAAAGAAGAGCATCAGATTGAATTGCAGACATTTGATCAAAAGTCTTGCTAGATAAACTCTCTGTGTTTTAATTCCCCAAATTTCTCATATCTGACTGCACAGTGAATGTGAATAGTCTGAAACCTTATGGAAAGGGGTAAGACATACACCAACACTCATTAAAATCTCCTAATTATTGTTGTATTGTTTTTAAAAATGAAGTTCTCTAATGAGTTGGCTGTAACAGGCTTTCATGTCATCTCGTAGAAGGAGCCTCTTCAGCACTACTCTGAGTGGCTTCCCATTCTCACCATTCATCATTAACTTGCCTCACCATCCATCTGCCCTGCTTCTGGAGTCCTGCTTTAGAAAGTGCAATGTGGACTCCATTTGAACAAAGTTGTTGTAGAAATGCCATTAAGCTGCAGTAGTGGGGCAGTGAGAAAGGCATTTCCAGAATTGCAAAATAAGCTTCATTTGGGTACATTTGGCTTTCCTGACAGTATTAATTAATTCAATGCCACAATAAAACAATGGACCTTAATTGCTTCTGTGCTAGAACAAGGGGGTTGAATTTCAGGATGAAGTTTTGAAAAATTTAGGTTGCTTGTGCACAGCTTCAAATTTGACCAATGGTTCTATGAAAACAAATGAGATCTCATGAGAAAAATCAAAGTGTTTCTCAAGAGAGGAACATTCAAGCATTTTATCCAATCTGTACTTTAGTTTCCCGCTTATGTTTAAAAAGCACTTTTGTTCTTAAAAGTTATTTAAGATAGTCATGATAGACAAAAATGTAGTTTAGTAGTTTGGTATTTGCTTACAATATATTCTTAAAATATTAGAATGAAGATAGTCATGATAGACAAAAATGTAGTTCAGAAGTTTGGTATTTGCTTACAATATATTCTTAAAATAATAGAATGACAAATCATAATGAGCAGTATGCAGTTGACTCATAAGATTTTTAAAATATCATAAGGTAATTTGAATTTAATTTAAATCATACTTTGAGTGTTCATGTGTGTGTACATATGTGTATGAATGCTTTTGTGTATGTGTTTATGTGTGCTTAGATGTGTGTTTTCTTTWTATTTGTGTGTGTGCATATATGTGTATTTGTGTATATTGTGTATTTGCTTGAATGTGTGTGTACTTGTGTATGTGTCTGGGTGTGCATATTTATGTGTGCAAGTGGTGTGTGTGTTTGTGTGTATGTATGCTTATGCTCTGTGTGTGTGTGTGTGTGTGTGTGTGTGTGTGTGTGTGTGTGTGTATACTACAGGGCATGTGGAAGTTAAAATTTGAAGAGTTTGTTCTCTTTGATTTCTACTATGTGCATCCTGGGTCTAGAGTCCGTTTGTCAGCATTAGCAGCAAACACTTTAACCCATTAAGCTATCTCACCTGCCCTCCCATTTTATTCTAGCCATATTTCCAAATAACATCTTATTCTAGTGCATTTTAAAATCTTGATAATCTGAAGCCATATATCTTTTCTTAAATGTTTGCTTAAAAATATAAGATAAAAACAAAACTAATACATTGTAATTGGACAAAACCAATAAACAGAAGGAAAAGAGCCCCCCTCCCTCCAAAAAACCAATCAGACTCATTCAAACACTCAGGAATCCCATAAAAACAATAAACTAGAAACCATAATATAAAAACAGAGGGCCTGGTTCAGACCAATGCAGGTTTGGTACATGCTGCCTCAGTCTTTGGGGGTTCATATGAGCTTTGATCATGTCGATTTAGAGGAGCTTGATTTCTTAGTACCCTCCACCACCTTTGGCTCTTACCCTCTTTCTGTTTTCTCTTCTATGGGGTTCCATAAACCCTAGGGGCATGAATTTGATAGAGATTGAATGTTTCAAGGTCTCTCACCCTCTCTATGATATGTATTTTTATGTCTCTGTATTTGTTCCCCTCTGGTGCAGAAGGAAGATTCTCTGCTGATGGCTGAGCACAGCTCTGATCTATTAGTCTAGGAGGAGTCATTTTACTGCTAGTTTTTGTTTATTTTGTTTTTAGAGCGGTAGTATTTGGTTTTACTCTAGGTTCCTAACCTAGCTAGCCTTCGGTTCTTGGCCAATCATGCAGTGTCAGGTGTAGGTTCCCACCTCATGGAGTAGATCTTAAGTCAGACATTGACTGGCCACTCCCACAAAATTCGTGCTACCATTGCCACAGCATATATTAGGGGCAAGAAACCTTTGTAGATGAAAAAAGTTTTGTGTCTGACTTGGTGTTTCTACCTTGCCTTTGGTAGCATGCAGAGTACTTTCCTGTAACAAAGATGCTAGAACATAGAGGTGACGGCTCTACGTAGGCAGCAGCTCAAATTCTCCATGTTAAATGAGTTGTGTAGGTATTGTCTTCAGCAGTGGGACATTGCCTTCAGTTTGTAGAGAATACTCTGTGTTATTTGGAGAGTTTGGAGATTCCCCTGATACCTCTTTGATCAATACCTTAATTAGATATAACCCAATCGAGGTCCTGGAAGCCATTTGGTGATGAGATGATCAGTTGGCGCTCGGTCTCCTTATTATGTAGAGATTTTATATATGCATCTTATATATTCCCCCTCTCTTCTCCTCCCCATATTATACTCCTGTTCCAGTTTCTCCTATTCATCCATCCATACATCCATCCATACATACATACATACATACATACATACACCCACCCACCCATTTATCCATACATAACTCTTTTCTGCTTCTCTTCCCTAATGTGATCTGCCTTCCCTGGTCCTTTACACTATACCTAATCTCTGTTACGATACAGACTGTAGCTTAGTTATCATTMACTTAATATCTAATATTCATATATACTTGATTACATACTACATTTCTCTTCTGGTTCTGGGTTGTCTCACTCAGGATGATATTTTTTTCTAGTTCAACTGATACATCTGCAACTTTTGCGATTTTGTTATTTTAATGCCTAAGTAAATCTCCATTGTGTAAATGTGCCACGTTATCATGATTCATTCTTCCAGTGAGAGACATCAAAGTTGGTTTGGAATTTCTGGCCGTTATAAATAGAGCAGCAGTGAACATGGGTAAGTAAGGGTCCCTGTGATAGGATGAAGTGTCTTTGGGTATATACCCAAGAGTGATGTCCTAGTTAACTGTGGAGAGATACCATGACCACAGCAAACCTGATGAAAGAAAGGGTTTAATTGGAGCTTGTTTACAGTTTCAGGGGTTTAGTCCATTATCAGTGTTAGTAAGCATGGCAACATGCAGGCAGACATAATGCTGGAGAATTAGAATAGAGATACCTCCTGATATTCTGACTTGTGAAGAGACTTTGAGCTTAGCATGGGCTTTTGAAATCTCAAAGTCCACCACCCAGTCACATACTTCCTCCAWCAAGGCAACACCTCCTAATCCTTTCAAATAGTGATAGTGACTAGGTGACCAGGAATTCAAAACTGTGAGCCATTCTTATTCCAACCTCCACAAATGGTATAGATGGATCTTAAGGTAGATTGATCCCATCTTTCAGAGGAACTAACACACTGAAATTCATAGTGACGATACAAGTTTGCAGTCCCACCAGCAATGGATGAGTGCTCCCCTACTCCAAGTTCTTCCCAGCATAAGGTGTCCCTTATTTTATTGATCTTAGCCATTCTAGCAGGTGAATTCACAGTAACTCAGTAATTTTGATTTGTATTTCTTTGATGGATACGACGTTGACATTTCTTTAAGTGTTCCCATTCAAGTTTCCTTTTTTTTTTTTTTTTGATAATTCTCTGTTTAGATCTATGTCTCATTTTTAATTGGCTTATTTGCTTTCATGATAAGTCATTTTTGAGTTCTTTATATATTTTTGATATTAGACTTTTATTGCTTGTGGCATTGGGAAAAATCTTTACCCATTCAGTAGCCTTCCACTTGGTCTGAATGACGATGCCCTTTCCTTTACCATACAGAATCTTCACAGTTTCCAGAGGTTGCATTTATTATCTGTTGATCTTAGTGCCTATGCTAATGGTGTTCTGCTCAGTTTGGTTTATTTCCTGAGTCAATGAGTTCCCTGATGTGTCCTACTTTCTCTTCTATTAGGTCCAGTGTATCTGGTTTTATGTTGAGGTATTTGATCTGTTTGGGGTTGAGTATTGTGTAAGGTAATAAGTATGAATCTACTTGGACTCTTCTACATGTAGCCTGCCAGTTTAACCAGCAGCATTTGTTGAAGATTCCGTCTTTATTCCAGGTTGTATTTCTGGCTTCTTTTTTAAAAATCAGGTGTTGATATGTGTGTGGGGGGGNATTTGGTGATGAGATGATCAGTTGGCGCTCGGTCTCCTTATTATGTAGAGATTTTATATATGCATCTTATATATTCCCCCTCTCTTCTCCTCCCCATATTATACTCCTGTTCCAGTTTCTCCTATTCATCCATCCATACATCCATCCATACATACATACATACATACATACATACACCCACCCACCCATTTATCCATACATAACTCTTTTCTGCTTCTCTTCCCTAATGTGATCTGCCTTCCCTGGTCCTTTACACTATACCTAATCTCTGTTACGATACAGACTGTAGCTTAGTTATCATTAACTTAATATCTAATATTCATATATACTTGATTACATACTACATTTCTCTTCTGGTTCTGGGTTGTCTCACTCAGGATGATATTTTTTTCTAGTTCAACTGATACATCTGCAACTTTTGCGATTTTGTTATTTTAATGCCTAAGTAAATCTCCATTGTGTAAATGTGCCACGTTATCATGATTCATTCTTCCAGTGAGAGACATCAAAGTTGGTTTGGAATTTCTGGCCGTTATAAATAGAGCAGCAGTGAACATGGGTAAGTAAGGGTCCCTGTGATAGGATGAAGTGTCTTTGGGTATATACCCAAGAGTGATGTCCTAGTTAACTGTGGAGAGATACCATGACCACAGCAAACCTGATGAAAGAAAGGGTTTAATTGGAGCTTGTTTACAGTTTCAGGGGTTTAGTCCATTATCAGTGTTAGTAAGCATGGCAACATGCAGGCAGACATAATGCTGGAGAATTAGAATAGAGATACCTCCTGATATTCTGACTTGTGAAGAGACTTTGAGCTTAGCATGGGCTTTTGAAATCTCAAAGTCCACCACCCAGTCACATACTTCCTCCAWCAAGGCAACACCTCCTAATCCTTTCAAATAGTGATAGTGACTAGGTGACCAGGAATTCAAAACTGTGAGCCATTCTTATTCCAACCTCCACAAATGGTATAGATGGATCTTAAGGTAGATTGATCCCATCTTTCAGAGGAACTAACACACTGAAATTCATAGTGACGATACAAGTTTGCAGTCCCACCAGCAATGGATGAGTGCTCCCCTACTCCAAGTTCTTCCCAGCATAAGGTGTCCCTTATTTTATTGATCTTAGCCATTCTAGCAGGTGAATTCACAGTAACTCAGTAATTTTGATTTGTATTTCTTTGATGGATACGACGTTGACATTTCTTTAAGTGTTCCCATTCAAGTTTCCTTTTTTTTTTTTTTTTGATAATTCTCTGTTTAGATCTATGTCTCATTTTTAATTGGCTTATTTGCTTTCATGATAAGTCATTTTTGAGTTCTTTATATATTTTTGATATTAGACTTTTATTGCTTGTGGCATTGGGAAAAATCTTTACCCATTCAGTAGCCTTCCACTTGGTCTGAATGACGATGCCCTTTCCTTTACCATACAGAATCTTCACAGTTTCCAGAGGTTGCATTTATTATCTGTTGATCTTAGTGCCTATGCTAATGGTGTTCTGCTCAGTTTGGTTTATTTCCTGAGTCAATGAGTTCCCTGATGTGTCCTACTTTCTCTTCTATTAGGTCCAGTGTATCTGGTTTTATGTTGAGGTATTTGATCTGTTTGGGGTTGAGTATTGTGTAAGGTAATAAGTATGAATCTACTTGGACTCTTCTACATGTAGCCTGCCAGTTTAACCAGCAGCATTTGTTGAAGATTCCGTCTTTATTCCAGGTTGTATTTCTGGCTTCTTTTTTAAAAATCAGGTGTTGATATGTGTGTGGGGGGGGTATTTATGTTTTATTTTTTTTATTATTTTTCTCCTTTATTTTGTCTGCTTGGCTATTTGTGTACCATGAGCAGGATTAAATTTCTGGGTGGAAATCTCTGAGAAGTCTCCAAGTTCATAAACCCAATGGGACATTTTATGCCCTGTTACCAACAGTGTATTTATCACACAAGGAGATGAGCTATCCACAGAGGTGTACAGAACTGGGAGAGTAATATTGAACACGTCACATTTAAAATTTAGCTTACCAGTACATGGCGGACTAACACTTTAGTCTTTGCAGTATAATGTGTTTCGTCTTCTTAGCACTCTGCATCTTGAACATTCGATACTCTGTGCAGAAGTAGGTGAGCAGTAGATCAAAAGTTGGAACACATGAGTGGGCTACACATCTTAACCAGCAGAGCTACTTTAGGCAACACTGAACAGGTTTGCACCTATCTTTTCTTGTCCTTGATGCATTTAAAGCAGAAGCTCAGGCTTCCTGGTTCATATGAATGCACATGTAATGTCTGATAAGCATCTTTTCACACCCCAAGGACCTTTGTGGAAAATTTGCATTTCACAATGAAAGAAATCAGCTGGGGAGAGCTCTTCCTCTTGTATAATAGAGATAAGTAGGAACATATCCTGGGTCTGTAGATGGCTCTTCTTGTAAGCTTTGAACACACACATGGGCAGGGATTGCTTTAGCTAGCACAGCCATGCAAAAGGCTATTTTTAGAGGTGACAGCACAGTTTGGTGGGACTGCAGGCATCGAAAGAACCTCTGCGTCAAAGCATCTGCTTGAGCTGGAGAACATAAAATGACTTCACTATCCAGATGAGGGAATTTTCTTCTGTTTCTTTTGGTTCATGTCAATAGCAGGTTGCCTATCTATATTATGATTGATTTGATTTCTAAATAATTCAGAAACCAAGTCCAGGGCTCTAAAAACAACTGGGCTGAGCGCTATCATTTCATCCCTGGTAGTATTGTACCTGGAGAAGGATATGTAGATGAAGACAGAAAAGCTGCAGTAAAACAAAAAGAATGTATTGAAACGAATCTTGGAGAGTTCACTCGTATGTAAAAATGAATAGTACTGGACCAATAAATGCTGTTAGGAGACTTCAGGGTTCCCAGAACTCATACCCTCATGAAGAGTCAGTTCCATTTATCTTCACACTGAATATTAGCTTCTAAACATGACAAGAGATTCGTTATAAATGAATCATATTGAATAATGAATAAAAGGATCATGCAGCTTAAATGCATATATTTTTGCAGAAAATTCAAAAGACACTTTCAACTTCTGCTTTCCATGTCCCATTTACACTTATATGCTGTGGATGATCCTATTGGATCCCGCTGAACATTTTTTATGACTTTATTTTTYAATTAGAAAGTCAAACAATTACTTGAAGTGTTGTTGAAGTAATTTAAAAATCAAGAATCTCACTATATGTTAGCAAATGTGGTTTTGATGAAATAAAACAACAGAGTGACTTTGATATGTCTTGCAAACTTTTGTAATATGTGATTTAACATTAGTACTGGGATTCCACTTATGTTTTTGTGATTAATTTCTTTTGATAAAATCATTGGTTATAGGGTATTGGCTTCAACTTTATATACGCATTTAGTTGGAAGAAGAAATATTTTATAGTGCTTAAGATAATTATGTGTATTATTTTTGATATTACATTGAAACCTGATAAGTGTTGTGTTTTATAAGACTGCGTAATGGGATTATTAAATATTATTAAGCCTGGTTACTTCATATTTATCCAATGTATCATTGAGTGGGAATTTTACCCAAGGAAAAATTTTGTATTAGCATGCATTAGTTATTGGTCATTACTGGCTCACAAAGTTATTCAGGTAACTTTGATCTTAGAAAAAGATAATTTTTTTTCTTTACACAATCACAGATGTCCCACACACTCCCATGAAAGCAGACACTAAAAAAGCACAAGTCTCAGTACTTGGAAATGTTGGCTGAGCTTACATCTTAATGATGCTTGTCTTAGCATTATTTCAACTTCTCAACTGAATACTTTCTAATCTCCATATAAGCTTAGAAACAAAAACACATTTAAAATAGTAAGAGGATGGTAAATGTAGTTGATTTACAAAAATATAAAATTGTGCACTAATGTACACGCACGCACGCACACACACACACACACACACACACACACACACACACACACCCTCACATCTACCTCCCAGGCTGTAGTTGTTCTCTGACTTTGTGTACACACACAGTTGGAATCAGTATTTACATCCTTCTTTTACAGTTTATTTCATGCACACTTTTGCCAGGAAACACTGAGCCTTTAGGGGTGATATTGGCTTGCTGGAGTTTCAAATTAGCATATATGACTGGACTTGGAGTTATTATAATATATGCTAGAGAATTTCCTGATTTCAGGATAATGTTCTTCCCCTACGCTGTGTTGTGAAAACGCAATTTCTCCTTGACAATTAGATGAATCACCTCATCCCATACACTTGCCCTCTTTTGCCTGTGTGTTCACTGGCACGAGAAACCCAAATTGGCCAGGTGGCCATCTAGAATTTCAGTGTCACAGAAAGCACAATTCTCTTGGAACAAATAGCCTTCAAGTCAGCCAAGTTCAAGGGGAAGCAAAGTGTCTGTGTCTGGGAGATTCTCAGCAATAATGGAGATATTGAGAGTTTTTCTACACCAAGATTTTGTTCCTTCTGCATTTAGGCTAGGGGAAGAAACTAAATTATGCTGGTTACTGTTCAAATAATGCTCTGTCAAAGTCAAAGCTACATTGAAAGGTGCTGAGGATGTTCAGTGGTAGAGCACCTGTCCAGCATGTGCAATGCCTCATGAGCATAAAACAAAACAAAACAACAAAGCACACAGACTCATTATTGCTCCAGTCAGGATAGCTATCATCAAGACAACAAACACAAGTACACTATGTAGGGGAACCATAATATACTGTTAGTTGGAGTTCAACCTAGTAAGGTCACTGTGGAAATTAGGACATTCTACTAAACACTGAAAATAAGTTATGATCCAGATACACCACTGGACTCTAAATGAGTATACCACAGAATTACCTGTAGATGTATTTACAATAGCCAATTCATGGCACCAGCCTAAACATCTATGGCAGTGGTTCTCACTTGATGGAGAAATTGCCTCTGTGTATCTCTCACATTATGGTGCAATGGCCTATCTGGTACTAGTTCTACATCAGAAAGCATCATATTCATTTGATGTTTCATGACTGGGCTTTCAGATTTTACCAAAACTGTACAAGAAAAGAGAAGTTGTTTGTCAAAAAGAGTCACCCACCGAAAAGGGTAGAACACTTTTTTTAGAAGCAGCAAATCTCTCTGCTTGCATGGTGTTTCTACTCTTGCTTTTACAATGTTTATTGCTTCAGAAAGGAGGGTGTTCAAGGCCCATCTGAGTTGCAGGGTGGGTTGACAGTTGGTTCTGAGAACTGATTAACGAATGGCTGTTTTTAATATTAAGAATTACCTGTCAGATATGTTCTTTTAGCTGGGCTGCCTTGTCTGGCCTCAGTGGGAGAGGAAGCCCCTAGACTGTCCGAGACTTGAAGTGCTAGTGTGGGGAGGATACTCAGGGGACCCCATCCACTCAGAGGATAAGGCAAGTGGATGGTGGGTGAGGGATTGTGGGAGTGGGAACAGGAGGTAGGCAGTGAGCTGGATATTAAGTGAATAAGTAAAAAAAATAAATTAAAAAAATAAAAAGTGCATGTGTGTGTGTGTGTGTGTGTGTGTGTGTGTGTGTGTGTGTGTGTGTGTGTGTGTGTGTTGCACCTGCAAAGCCAGGAGAAGGTGTTAGATCCTGGATCTGGAGTTTGAGACCTCGGTGAGCCAGTGACATTGGTGCTAGGTACTGAACTCGGGTCCTCTGGAGGAACAGCCTGCACTCTGAAGCACTGAACCATCTCTTCAACCCCGCAGTGCTTTCTGTTTTAACTCCAGCTGCACCAAGTGCCGGACACTTTACAGTTCACAGGGAGAACATGTCCCACTCACACATGTCCCACATTGCCCATAAAGCCAAAGGGGTCAAGGTGCTGTGGAAGTTACGGCAATTATCCTTTCTTTCATCATGGTGMCTGGGAAAGGAGAGCCAAGGGATGTTCAAAGGTATTTTTCTAGTCCCACTGGTTGTCTTCCTTAACTTGGGCAAGAAGCTTGGAGAACATGCCAACAACACTTCTCCTTTAGACCTTTTCATGTGTTTGAAGCTTGTCTACGCACCACAAATCTCTTGAAGTCCTTATCCCTACAGCAAGAAGGAGTGAATCAGCTGCCTGGCTTTCCAAAGTGCTTGCTTCACATGGAACATCACACCATACAAGGGGATCATTTGACTCTCCATGGTGCCACTGCATGCCCATCTTCCACCGACAGTTCAATACTTCGGCCCCTCGTAGGGATATGATTCAACACCCAAAAATGTGAACGGTACTGTACTGCATATTCCAGCACGCCCTCATCCCAGTAAATGCATGATGCCTGCCATAAAGCTTCTGAATAGGTACTGCAAGACATAAGCAATAGCTAACAGCGTCATCAAAAAGGTTTTCAAAGATACTGAAATTCAACTTATGTAAATATTCTTTCTCTCTCTCAAAATGAACCTACACTCTTCCATCCACGAAGGATATGCAGCCACGAGACAGTGCTAGCCTCCATACTATGAAGTAAGGTGAGCAGTTAGACATGGAGTTACCCTGGGTATTCCTTTGACAGCTGAGTTACAACCGCAGCAGCGGGCCCTCTTTCCTTTTCCCCTTGGCAAAATTTCACGAATAAAATATTGATCTTCATTATAACTCTTAATAGTTACAGTATACATTTAATGTTTTTTTTTCCTTATTAAGGAGAATCCTTTGCCTTTTTACTGGAATTGAGCAAATTATGGTTTTCTTGGTATATCTGAATTGCAAGCTCCAATACTCCTGCATTTTATGGCCATTAGTACAAAGGATGTTTGAACATAAACACTGTGATAGCAACACAAATGCTCCAGTTGTTGTTTTTCGGGGCAGAGAACACTTTTCCAGGTTACTTCAGAGAATATTATTCTTTTCTAACAGAAGCAGCATCCAGTTCTACGGCTAGAGATAACGGAGAGGTGTTAGATTTTAAAAACGCAGGAGAGCAAATAACCATATTCACTAACGCCTGACTCAGTGGCTCTGATATGCTCGAGCTCAGGTTCAAAACACCAATACTTGCYGAGTGACTGCTGGGCAGGTAGAGTATGCACTGTGGAAACACTGGTCAGACTCTGGCTAGAACAGGGCRGGACAGCAAATGCCTTTACTACTACGATACTTAGAATGGCACATGAGTTAAGCCTTGTGAATTGTTTCTTTCTGGAATTTTGCATTGTCACATTTCAGATGGCAGTAGTCTGTGTCAAAAGCAAACCTTGCATGARTAGGGTGTCCTGTTTTGTACTCCAGGCCACAGACAAAGCCAGTGCCACCTAGAACACCTCCGTGGAGATTCATTTATGGTACTAAGTATCATGAAAGCCAAAGTCTGGTCAGGAAAAAAGAAAGAATTCCAGTGATTTCAGCAGAACTGATGTAAACTGACTATAAAGGTAACACCATCAATAAGAAAAAGAAAGAAAGAAGAAAAAAATAGAAAACGAATACAAAACAAACCAAAATGATTCCCAACAGTGTAAGATAAGTTTTTCATTTTGTTTGTTTCTATCAAAAGTGGTTATTTCACCACAAGTCCCCCCCCCCAGTTTGTATTTTTATGCAAATACTTTCAACTCCCCAACATGATAAAACTTCCATTTATGCAAGGGACTTTCAGTAGTCCTAGAAACTGATGGCCTTGAGCAAATGACTCCTTCATTTTCCTTGCAGTTATAAATAGTCAATCAAGCAAGATTATGAAGTTCAGCTCCCATCAATGGGATGCCTGAAGGGCATGACCTGCCTTAGAATAAAAAGTAAGCACGCTTCCTTGCCTCAGTGATCTTGCTAGCCCAGTGCCGTTCATGGCCCATGTTTTGTTTTTTGTTTTTTGGTTTTTTTTTGTTTTTGTTGTTGTTTTGTGTTATTGTTGTTGCTATTGTGGTGGTTGTTGTTGTTTTGCGGAGCAGAGAACACTTTTCCGGGTTACTTCAGAGAATATTATTCTTTTCTAACAGAAGCAGCATCCAGTTCTAMGGCTAGGGATAACGGAGGTGTTAGATTTTAAAAATGCAGGAGAGCAAATAACCATATCCACTAACGTCTGACTCAGTGGTTCTGATACGCTCGAGCTCGGGTTCAAAACACCAAGAGAAGCCAGAAGACAGGACCACTGCTGTACAGCTGACCCCACCACAGGATTCAGTTGGGGGAAAGCGCCCAAGGCAGAGCCTGAAAGGAAAGTCCTTTGGTGAAGGATTCTGGGAAATGTAGTTTTCGGAAGTCAGTCTCCACAGTACAGACTGAGCTAAGTGATTTCCTATGGAAGCCCCACGAGTTTGTCATCTCCTTGTGCTGGTAGACTTCTTCATTTGAGTCATGGTTGTTCTTCGGCAGAGTTCTGTGGAAGCTTCAGGRATGCATTCATGTCTCTTTCTCTCTCATTCTATAATCTTAAGTTATTTAGCCTTAATGAGCTTTTATAAAAGGGAAAGTTTAGTAGTGACCTTGACGGCTAGCCCTAATGATTGATGTAAGTAAGTAGAATGTGCTTACTGGTCAGGCAGGTTCATGGCAAGGGCTCACAGGTGGGTTATTGACAAACACACTTCCCTACAGTTTCTTTTGTATGATTGACACCTTCCAGGAAGTTTCTGTGAGTTACTCTATTTTCTCTTTTTAAGTAATGTCCAGGGCCATAAACTTTCAACTTTCAAGATCAAGCAAGGTATATGTATTAAACTAGAGATCAAAATAACTTATTGATTATTATCACTGATTTCTTCAGAAACCTTCAMTTTTATAAAAGTTTGGCTAGGATTGGCAGTGGTAGGAACACAGGAGGAGTCGGAGGAAAAAGAAGGATGGAATAAATAATGGAAACACAATACTCGTATGTGAAATTTTCAAACAAAAATAATGGATAAGGAAAATATGGTACATTTTCACAGTGGAAGATCACTCAATTGTCAAAATAAAATCATGAAAGTTGCCAGATAATGAATGAATCTAGAAAAAAAATATCATCTTGAGGTAGGTATCCCAGACCTCAAAAGATGAATATAGTATATATTTCCTTATATGTGAATGTTAGCTATTAGGTTTTCTATAATCAAGCCATAATGTGTAACACAAGAGAGGTGGGGTATAGAAAAAGTGACTAGGGGGGAAGATTGGATCACTCTAGGACTGGGAAATTGAATGCACAGTTATCGACAGAGAGGGGTACAAGAGCAAGAGGACCAAATCAGAGGGGAATCAAAGGGAATGGAGGTGGAAATGTGGGGAGGGGAGGTAAGACCAAGGGCCACTTGAGGGGTTATATGGAAACCTAGTACAGTAGAATTCCCTCATGAAGATAATCTAAATGGAATTTCCAAATAATGAGGGAGATGGAACCCCAGCAGGATTTCTCTCAACACCAAACATAGCCTCCAGCTGTGGCAATGCATTACATCTAATCGAGTTATTGGCCAACAGAACCCCATGGGAACCTCCAAACAACCCTCAACGACTATTAGTCGCTTTCCACAAATTTATGGTAAATCCTATTGCTAAAGGTAACATCTACAAACCAATTGAACATGGAGAAGTCTAGCCGGTGCCTACTTATAGTTTTCACMCCAGCGGAACAGAGGACTAGTATTCCTAAGTACTGGAAGATGCTTTCGGCATGCTCTCATGGGAGAAAGGTCAACACCAACCCAGCTACAAACTCTTTGCCATATGATGGYGAGCTGCCTGCAAAATGTACTAGTGCAACAGTAGCACTAAGCTTGTGGGAGTAACCAATCACTATCTGATTGAATGTAAGCTACCCCATCAGAGGGAATCCATCTCCTACACTGCTCAGATGCCCAAGAACCTGAAAATGAGTAGGCCTGGGACCCAGGGGACAACCAAGTACTGCTGTTTTACTAGGGAACTCATCAATAAAAGGACTCCTAACAGCACTCTGTCATACTTATAGATCAGTGCCCTGTTTAGCTTACTACTTCAGTAGATGGAAACTAATACAGAGACCCCCCCCCCCAACTGGACACTGTGCAGAAACTTAGAGACCTTGGAACATTCGRCTCCAAATGGGATATCGCCATCAATCCCCTACCCTCAAGGCTCTGGGAATTCTGTGGAAAAGCAGGTGGAAAGAAGGCMGAAGGAGATGGAGATCTCCAAGGAAAAAGGCCTTCTAAACATTCAGGACCAATGCACATATGAAGTCATAGAGAGTGTGACAGCATGCAAAAAGCCTGCACAGGTGTGGGACTGATGGGGTAACTCTGAGAAGGGGAAGGGACATATTTTGGATGTTCCAGTGGAGATAGCCAACTTAATGGTGTTTTTTGACGTTCTTTGTCTCAAAATGCTTTGTCAAGACTTTGATTATATTTCTCCTTGTATATCATTCTCATATATATTACGGTTTCTTGTTTTATATTTGTATGAGATTCCTATGTGTATTAATGTGTGTGCCTCTGTGTCTGCATGTTTCTTGAGCTTTTTCTTTGGCTCCTTTTCTTCCATATGTTATATTTGTTTTGCCCTATTATGGTTTGCTTGTTTTTATTTTATCTAATTATATTTTATTATTCTTACTTTTAGATGCATGTTTATATCCTAATAAAAAGGAGGAGTAAAAGCATGGATTTGGGAGGCGAGGGAAATGGAGAGGGTCTGGAAGGAGATGGGGAGAGAATATGTTATATTAGAAATGTACTTTCAGTAAATATAAAATAAATAATTTATTTCAACTTTTTAAAAGTATAAGCTATAGTCATCAATTTAATAAACAAAAACTCAAAATGAGCAGACAAAAGCAAGGAACTTATGTAGGGAGTTGTAGTTAGGATCTGCTAATTTTCTTCATCCTCACATTACAGTTTATGTTTTTCAGAGTGCTGTATTTGAATTACAAAAGTTAAAATTGCTATTAAAATTGTGTCTAGTGAAGATTCCTACCATCCCAAGGTAAAGGAAAATAAAGTAGGCATCATTTTCTTTAACAACTGTGTATCCATTTCACAACTACATTCTGTGAACTTTTTTATATGTGTGTGTGTGTGCATATTCCTCTCTACACAGGACAAGATGTGTATGCAGGGGCGTGTATAACTTGTTCTATTGTCAACTTCAGGCATCAGTGTTGAGGAGCTGATGGCCTTGTCTTTGAAGCCAGAGTTTCTCATAGGACCGGAGCTCATTGCTTAGGGCAGTTAAGTTGGTCAATCAGCTCCAGGGATTTGCCCTGTCTCTGCTTCACCAGCTCTGCAATGTCTATGCATTAAGCATTTAATCAATGGAGGAATCTGCAGCCATTCTCTGGGGCTACACCCTCTGTGGTTTGTTCAAACCAGACTCCTATGTATGTGTTCAGTCTGTCACAAGTGGGTAAGTTGCATGTTCACCTTGCAACAGCCCAGGTCCTTCTTTTTCCATTGTCCTATGTCCAGGAGAGGCTGTGACCTTTCTTGATTTTCAACTAGTTAAATGATTGAGGTGATGCTTAGCCAAAAACAACTTAGATGACTTTTGCCAAAAAAAGCCCCCAAAGCTAGCTTTTGCTAGGACTGTAATTCTTGTGCTTTTGTATTTGCATGTGTGTTTATGTGCATATGTGTGCATGTATGGATGTGAGTGAGTATATGTGCATGCATGAGCTTGCATACATGTATGTGGTTATGTGTATGTATGGTTGTACTAGGTGAATATATGTGTGCATGTATAGATGTGCATGTATGTGCATGTATGCACATGTATGTGCCTGTGTTCATGTGTGTTGTTGTGTATTTGTATGGTTGTACTTGTGTGTGTCTATGTATGTGTGTATGCATATGTGTTTTCCTGTGTTTGTGCATGTGTATGCATATTTTCATGTGTGTTGTGCATGTGTTTGAGAGTGTACATTTGTGTATATGT
>BDUI01000259.1:284323-295737 GCA_002335545.1 Apodemus speciosus
CTTGAGATCGGGTTAAGTAATCCAAAATCTCTTGAAGAAACCAGGGCCCTTGTAGATCCAGTTCCAAAGTGCTGGGACTTAAGAAGTAAGTGTTATCAGTTCTGGAAAATTATCAAAACATATTGATAAGCATTTTTAGTTTAAATGATGCTATTTTAAAACCATAGAYGATTTCCTCTTCCCTTAGGTATTCTGTAGTTGATTACCCCCTGGGTTTGTTCTTCCAAATGATTTGTTACATGTTTATTTGTGTGGTGAATGGCTTACTAATATTCACATTGACAGATTGGCAGTATATTTTGTATACATGTGTATAGCTTATATGTCAAATAATTATTGAGCTAATATCTATACGGTATTAAGAATAGGGTGTAAAAAAGGTTGTGATCAATCTTAACCTGGAAAATTTAGTGGTGTTACACTGGTTTTAACAGGACTGGAGCCTCCCATTTCAACCCTGGTTTAAGTTTTACATTATTCTGCCATTGTAAATCAAAATTATGCTGCTCACCCTTAGATATCATGATGCCTTAATGTACAGAGAATGCCTTTTCCCACATGTCTCAAATCCTTGAAACAGCATCCAGTGGGCAATTAAGTACCTGCTTTCACATTATTTATGGTAATATCACAAATGCTATGTAGTGCAATGAACACGATGTTCATATTGGAACTCAATAGGTTTAACAAGCTAAAATAGATATAAATTCACATTGCTGTTCAAATGCTTATAAGGGGCTTTCAGCAACAATGGGCAAAAATGTATAAAAATATATGTGAGTTGACTCAGTGATYCCAAAAGCTGTGTGTAGGAAACAAGGACATCTCACACAACTAACTGTTCCTTGTTGCCATCTTCAGATGGTTTCTGACATTTTTAGGACTCCTTTTGTGTTTCCTGAATATGCAGCATAATCGTCTATCACCTCAGTTAAGTAAAATCTAYGTGAATGCAACATTTAGTGTCCTTTCTCTAAAGAGCAACTGAACACATTTCCAAAGAATTTTGCACTATTCAGGTACCTGGGGGGCCATGGCAAGGGGAGAGACAGATATTCTATTGCAGGCTTATCCCCAGGTCCCAGTGACATCATCGGCCTATTCTGGGATGTGTTTCAGTTGACACTCCATCAGTCTATTGATTTTAAAGTTTTATTGACACGGTTAAGACAGTTGGAGGCTAGCTGTAAGCTCTTCCTGTAAGCCATTGGTCCCTGTGCTCTTCACTCCTTGGCTTTGATTGAGCTATTGAATATTTCTTCTATGAGGCCAGGACCTACCAGTGAGACCTGTATCCCCTGAAGAATTCAAATGTCCAGCAATCTGCACTTTTGAAAACTTTCGCAAAGCTCCCCGGGAGTTTAGTGAAGATATAAGTTCTGCAGGCATTAGCAGCCTGAAACTGACTCTTACTACTCATAAACCTGGCCTTGTGTTCCTCTCATCCACAGAGCAACCTCCATTTGTTCCGTGGGGGGAAGGGTGGCAAAAAAACTTTCAAGTTCTTACCAGGTGTTAGATCCCAGGCCCAGCTGAAGTTTCTTTTCTTTGGGATGTTCCCTCTGTATTTCAACCACATTAACTTTACCCCCGTCTTTTCTGATTTTGTTTCCTGAGACATTGTCTCTTGTAGCCAAGGCTGGCCTYGAACATACTATGTAGCCAAGGTTGACCTTGCACTTCWGTATCCTCCAGCCTCTACCTYCTAAATGTCAAGATCACAGCCATCCTAGTTTGCACAGTGTTGGGCAGTGAATCTAACCCTTCATGCATATTAGGCAAGCATGCTACTGACTGAGCTGTACACATCTCCAGCACTTTATTTCTGCTTTAGAAGAATAAACTCTTCATGATTGTCTCAACTCCCTTCTCTGCTTCTCCAGTGCATTTTTATGTTGCAAAGATCAGTGCATATCATTCTTCCTTGTCATACCACACACCCCCTTGCCCTGGACTCACACAGCAGTCTGCCCTGCGTCTGCTCAGATCCCATCCTGGTTGTAGATCACTGTGTAACACAGGTCCAGTTTTATGTGAGACATAAGRTGACTCTCTGCTACACTGTGAGCACACTAGGGACCATTTTCATCTTTTGTTCTGTGTTCGTACTTCTACTATACTGTCTACTACAGAGTTGCTGCTCAGAAGGCCCTTGATGAATACTCAGCGAACACTTTCAAATGAGTGAGTATGGATTCTAATGCCACTTCTGGTGGAGCTTCATGGTGGTAGACCTTTTCATGTTCTGTTTCATCTGATCAAAAGCCCAGGTCGTCAAAAGAAAGGATGCTTAGATCCCCGCTATCCAGCACCATGGTGGAAGATATGAAGGGTGAACTTGATAACTTGAGGAGTCAGGTTATTTCCTCAGATCCATCTTGACTGTCTATAGAACCTAGCTACTGTGTAGAGAAGAGTCAGTGAAGGGGAGACACAAAGTTCTTTGTTTAAGAACTCACATTGGCATTTGTCACTTGACCACTCATTTCAAATCTTCCCCTACTTCACTCTTTTGCATCTGATTCTGCGTTCTCCATTTCCAGAGATTTCTCCATCAGACATCTCTTCTATTCCACACTCAGACTTTGGAAAGCTTTCCCTAAATATTTTGTCTACTGAGGCCAGGCATGTTTCCACTGGGTGTCATCTTCTGTAAGCTCCAACAGACTGAAAGTTTCTCACAGCACCATATCCAGAAGTATATGCAACAGAACAAAGTAGTAAATAAGGATCACATGAATAAGTGTGTGTGTGAGTGTGTGTGCGTATCTGTGCATGTTTCTCCCTCTCTTCCTCCTTCCATTTCTCTTTCTCTTTCCTCTCTTAGTCTTCACACATCTATTTCTGCCTCTCTGGTTCTCAGTGTTACCTGCTAAGTTAAAATATTCAGCCTAAAGCAGTCCCCATACATAGGTTAGATGTTCTAAAAGTTTCTCAATATATTTCAGATACACTAAAATCAGCTCTTATAACAAGCCTCAGCTAGTCACAAGTACTCAATTGTTGGAATAAGTTAAACAGAAGCCAGGACAATTCAGGCTGCTCTAGATACCTCAATTTGTTCCCTAGCATCTATTTTACTCTAGACTGTTATAGAACCTGCCCATACAGTGAGTCAGGACATAAAAACCCATTTGTGGTGTGAATTTCTGTCCTGTTCTAGAATCACAAAGAATGACAATTTTCTATTTTATTGCATTGTAAGAAAAGTCCTTTTTTCYTTATCTGGAGTGATTTCTAGGTTTGTGTCTGAACAGATTTGCCCGCTTCCTGTATTTTATGCTACAAATGAGGTTTAAGAAAAAAAAAAAACTCTCTTAGTTTGTTTCCCAAAGTGTTCTTCTACCTCTCCGAAGACAGTTTTTGGAAACCCTGCTAAGAATCCTTGCTAGCATCAAGTGACACTTACATTCCACATTGATCTGAGGTCCTTCTATGATTGCAGTCACTGTGGCGACTGTCACAACCACCCTTATTTCCTGTGGTTGAGCATTCATTAGGGAGTCTGTACACACAGAGTTTCAGTTCTCCATCAAGGCCATTAGGTCTCTAAGCAGCAGAGTTAATATCTGAGCCTAAGGATCCTGGCTTTAGCATCCCGCTGGAGTGTCTACTCTAGCTACTGCCTGCTTTTCACCCCACACTCCTGGTAGTTACCTGTTTTCCAAAAATACTTCCAACCACCCTCATGACTTACTTCCCTTTGTGCATCCAACATAGTGCAGAGAAATGGGATTACTCAGTGCCTCTATTGCATGTCTKACCCAGTCTGACTAAATTTTAACCCCTACCTCACCTTCTATTTTATTTTATTCTGTTTTATTGTTTAGATACAGTGTTATAACACCAGCTGATCTCACACTCACAATACAACTAAGTTTGGCCTTGAAGTTCTAATCTTCCTGCTTCTTCTTCCCCAGAACTGGGATTATAGGATTATGCCACAACAATCACCCTCTACTCTCTTTAATACCAGGTTAACTGCCATGGGCTCCCAGAAGCACACTCAGTTCTCTGCTTGGTCGTGGACTTAGGAAACCCTAGTGACTAATGTTTCTTTACTAACTCATTGAAGGAAAGGCTATCTTTGTCCCAGTGTGATGTGTCTTGCTACATAATAAGATCCTTTGGCTTGGGTGTTGCTTTCTTCTTTGCAGGCACTATGACTCCTGGGACTGTGCTTTATCCTAAGAACTATGTAGAATTTTCTGAATTTCACTCATTACAGTCTGTGCCACAGAGGTTCTCCCTAGTTCACAGTAGTTCACAGGCTTGCTACACCATACCCTGTACTACTCCACATCTTTGATCCCGAATATGTTTACATTTTGCTTCTGAGGAATGCGAATTGAATAAACACATATTACAGTCACAGAATTTTAGCAGTCAAATGGCTTATTCACTTGATAAGTGGGTTATGTAATTAATTATATAAAATAGGATGGCTGATAATGAACATGAATGTACTATAATGGTAAAAATTGAGACTGTGTATTCCCCATCAAAATCTGAAGCAAAGCCATCACTGCTTACAGAGGCACAAATATGAAGGGATTGAACTTTCTAAAGTTGCAATTTCTTACATCTGACAGACTAAGGCCTAAAGAGCTATGAAGCAATGGGAGCAAAGGCTCTTGTGTTGAAGGGGCTCAAAATTCTGAAAAATGACTTGCTGCCTTACAGGAAGCACCTATAATTCATGAGCATTCAGCAGCTAACACAGTGTGCGATACTTCATAATCTCACACATTCCAGAGCCCCAGCCCTCTGCAGGTTCGACCTAAGGGATACACTTCAGAAAAGTTACACAAACAACTGTGAACCGTAGGCAGGGAAAATGTACACTCTGAACATGTTGAAACTCTCCATATTAAGTCAGTTTAGCACTTTGATTAAAGAGTTTAATCAATCACCATCCGAATCTGTTTATTAATCACTTTATCAAGCGGTTGATGCATTGCCGGTTTTAATAGAATCCATTTATTTTGATTTCTACCTACTTCATCTTTCCAAAGGGCTTTTCGAATCAGCAGTGATAAAAAGGAGAGGGAGAGGGAGAAAGAGAAAAAGAGAGTGGGCGAGGACGGTTGCATCTAAAACCCTGTGTGAGAGAGATCTCTAACTGCGGTAAACGTACTTTATTATCAACGCCCCGAGACTCGGCCAATTTATTACTGAAGAAAAAAACGCTCTGGAGAGTGGATGTTTGGGTGAGCCGCACGGTTTAACACAGATAAACACAGGCCATTCGTTTGCCTTCACACCTGACACCCTCATGATATACGATCCTAATAAGATTAATCTCCACCCACCCCTCCAGCCCCTCTTTGTTCCAACCTATTTCTGATCTTCCACTTCTCTTCCTGGACATTTTCTTCACCTTGGGTTACAATTTGTGGTTAGAGTTAAAGCCCTCGTTTCCTCACTACAAGGAAAACAAGATTTGTGGGAAGAAAACATTTGTTATGTGGCTTAATTTTTACTTGCAGGCTTTTCTGTTCCTATGCCTGTAGCATAAAGAGAAGTGAGTCTTGGATGCCGTCCATGCAGCTAAAGACTTAGAGTATGCCTGCCTGTGTGCTGCAGGATCATAAACACTGTGTGTGTCTCTCCTTGTCCTGAACATCCCTCTTGGCCTCGACTCAACAGGCACCAGAGACATGGAGGCAACAGTGGTTATCTACATTTCTTTTCCTTCTGTACTTTTAGTATAGTTCCTTGACTTGACAAGCATTGTACAGATAAACATTCTGGCCTTATAGTTTATCACTCTCTGCTTTAGCCAGTCTATAAAAACCTTCCAGTTTCACCAGAAGGACAGCTTGTATTTTAAGGGAGATGGCTTTTAACATNACCCAGTCTGACTAAATTTTAACCCCTACCTCACCTTCTATTTTATTTTATTCTGTTTTATTGTTTAGATACAGTGTTATAACACCAGCTGATCTCACACTCACAATACAACTAAGTTTGGCCTTGAAGTTCTAATCTTCCTGCTTCTTCTTCCCCAGAACTGGGATTATAGGATTATGCCACAACAATCACCCTCTACTCTCTTTAATACCAGGTTAACTGCCATGGGCTCCCAGAAGCACACTCAGTTCTCTGCTTGGTCGTGGACTTAGGAAACCCTAGTGACTAATGTTTCTTTACTAACTCATTGAAGGAAAGGCTATCTTTGTCCCAGTGTGATGTGTCTTGCTACATAATAAGATCCTTTGGCTTGGGTGTTGCTTTCTTCTTTGCAGGCACTATGACTCCTGGGACTGTGCTTTATCCTAAGAACTATGTAGAATTTTCTGAATTTCACTCATTACAGTCTGTGCCACAGAGGTTCTCCCTAGTTCACAGTAGTTCACAGGCTTGCTACACCATACCCTGTACTACTCCACATCTTTGATCCCGAATATGTTTACATTTTGCTTCTGAGGAATGCGAATTGAATAAACACATATTACAGTCACAGAATTTTAGCAGTCAAATGGCTTATTCACTTGATAAGTGGGTTATGTAATTAATTATATAAAATAGGATGGCTGATAATGAACATGAATGTACTATAATGGTAAAAATTGAGACTGTGTATTCCCCATCAAAATCTGAAGCAAAGCCATCACTGCTTACAGAGGCACAAATATGAAGGGATTGAACTTTCTAAAGTTGCAATTTCTTACATCTGACAGACTAAGGCCTAAAGAGCTATGAAGCAATGGGAGCAAAGGCTCTTGTGTTGAAGGGGCTCAAAATTCTGAAAAATGACTTGCTGCCTTACAGGAAGCACCTATAATTCATGAGCATTCAGCAGCTAACACAGTGTGCGATACTTCATAATCTCACACATTCCAGAGCCCCAGCCCTCTGCAGGTTCGACCTAAGGGATACACTTCAGAAAAGTTACACAAACAACTGTGAACCGTAGGCAGGGAAAATGTACACTCTGAACATGTTGAAACTCTCCATATTAAGTCAGTTTAGCACTTTGATTAAAGAGTTTAATCAATCACCATCCGAATCTGTTTATTAATCACTTTATCAAGCGGTTGATGCATTGCCGGTTTTAATAGAATCCATTTATTTTGATTTCTACCTACTTCATCTTTCCAAAGGGCTTTTCGAATCAGCAGTGATAAAAAGGAGAGGGAGAGGGAGAAAGAGAAAAAGAGAGTGGGCGAGGACGGTTGCATCTAAAACCCTGTGTGAGAGAGATCTCTAACTGCGGTAAACGTACTTTATTATCAACGCCCCGAGACTCGGCCAATTTATTACTGAAGAAAAAAACGCTCTGGAGAGTGGATGTTTGGGTGAGCCGCACGGTTTAACACAGATAAACACAGGCCATTCGTTTGCCTTCACACCTGACACCCTCATGATATACGATCCTAATAAGATTAATCTCCACCCACCCCTCCAGCCCCTCTTTGTTCCAACCTATTTCTGATCTTCCACTTCTCTTCCTGGACATTTTCTTCACCTTGGGTTACAATTTGTGGTTAGAGTTAAAGCCCTCGTTTCCTCACTACAAGGAAAACAAGATTTGTGGGAAGAAAACATTTGTTATGTGGCTTAATTTTTACTTGCAGGCTTTTCTGTTCCTATGCCTGTAGCATAAAGAGAAGTGAGTCTTGGATGCCGTCCATGCAGCTAAAGACTTAGAGTATGCCTGCCTGTGTGCTGCAGGATCATAAACACTGTGTGTGTCTCTCCTTGTCCTGAACATCCCTCTTGGCCTCGACTCAACAGGCACCAGRGACATGGAGGCAACAGTGGTTATCTACATTTCTTTTCCTTCTGTACTTTTAGTATAGTTCCTTGACTTGACAAGCATTGTACAGATAAACATTCTGGCCTTATAGTTTATCACTCTCTGCTTTAGCCAGTCTATAAAAACCTTCCAGTTTCACCAGAAGGACAGCTTGTATTTTAAGGGAGATGGCTTTTAACATAAATATCTTAAGAAGTTAGAATAGTGGTGCTTCTATTTTGCCACTGTTTATGTTGGCTATTTCTTCTGTATATGTCTACATTATAGTCCTAACTCTATATAATAAGCACTGATTTTGCAGCCATTTTTTTTGCTAGCATAGTAGCCTCTAAACACACGTGGTTATGGAACACTTGAAATATAGATGATTCTGATTGTGATGGGATGTTATAGCTGACGAGGGAGGCTGATTTCAGTGAAAACCCTCCAAACAGAACTGTCTCAGACACAGGGCTTCCTTAGGAGACCACAAAGATTGCCATCTTCACGTCACCATTTACTGCCATCAAAGTCTGAGAATTTTACAAGTGTCTCATTCTCTTGACACTTCCTGAGTAGATAATCACACTGGGTGTTAGTGGTACACAGAAAAACAAAATATCTCTGATCTTATGATGCTCCAAACAAAATGTGGTACTTAAAATAGTAATGTTCGGGGCATTATGGAACGAGAAAACAGAGAACCACATTTTCTGGAAGTGAAGCTTAGAAAGGTGATGAATGTGTGGGGTTTTGTATTGGAAGGTATACTTAAGCAAAGGAATGCAAGGCCCATAGCATGAATTTCTTGTCTATTATTATACAGACATGGGAGATAGTCAAGAGATGGCAGTGGGCAAATGGGAAGATGGAGAGATAATTCAAGAGTAGGCAGAGAGAGGGTGAGTTATTTGCAGGTAGGAAAGCAGTGTGGTGTAGGAAGACCAAACAGAAAGCGAAGCAAGAAGCATACCTTATAGGGTGTTATGAGTTCCTCAGGAAGATCGGAGTCTTTGGTCCTGTAGCATAGGAGAAATTATTAATCGATTATAAATATATTGTAGTGGCTATTCCTGGTTGTCAACTTGACTATTTCTGGAATGAACTCTGACCTGGATCTTGGCCTGGAGATCTTGAGGCTTAGTGGCTATGGATCCCAGAAGATTAAAACAGGGAGATCTCTGAGCTCAAGGTCATCTGAGACAAAGCAAGTACCAGATCAAGGCGTGGTGGCACACACCTTTAACCTGGACCACACTTTCTGCTGGAGACCTACATAAGGACATTGGAAGAAGGAAGATATTCTCTCTCTCTCTCTCTCTCTCTCTCTCTCTCTCTCTCTCTCTCTCTCTCTCTCTCTCTCTCTTCCTTGCCTACTTGCCTTGTGGGATTGAGAAACTGCTAGATCCTTGGATTTTCATTAACAACTGCTGCTGACCACTGTTGGGAGTTGGACTACAGACTGTAAGTCATCAACAAATTCCTCTACTATATAGAGACTACCCATAAGTTTCGTGATTCTAGAGAAGCCTGACTAATACATATATAAATACTTGATTTCCATTTAAAATCTGACAGAAATATATGAAGGATGAATTTGAAGTAGACAGATTCGAAGTGAACTAACAAATCTCTGGAAACATTCAGGGGAGGCATCATGAGGAAGTACATAAACTTCAAGATGTAAGAGGAAGTGAGATTAGGAGAATGCAGCCATTGATAAAAAGTGATCTACAAGAATATGCTTGTATTGGTCAACAGAGAGACTAAGTAGGTAGGGGAAAGGAGGGAGGTTTCAGCTTCTGCTGTATTGAACTTGAACTGTCYGAGGATGCTAGATGCTTAGTAAAGTCAATTAGTAGTAAAATATTTCTGTGTGAAGCCTGAGGGCCTTCATTGAAAAATGAGGAAATGCCGGGCTGTCAGGTGTTAGAGACTCACAAGGCACAAASAAGAAAAATCATTGATCAAGAAGAGGGTCCAAAAGCATACCCTCTAGTGCAGCTGACTAATAAAATGAAGAGTGGCTGGGAGGTCTGCTCAGATGCTAAGCAAGGTAAGTTTGCTTAATTTGGCAAGATCGATAGGCATCATAAGACAAGTCATGGATGAGTCACTGGAGAAGGGCAAGCAGAGAACTTCAAAGAAATTCACTGAGAAAGAAAGAAGAGCGCTCACAGCAACTGGGAAGCTAAAGAGGGTCAAAGGAATTTTTCAATGTTTATTTCTTTTGTATTAAGCCAAAAGTTTAATAAAGACTACAAGTCAAATAGAACTAGGCAGTAATTTCTGGTGGATTAAACTCCTGAAAGTAAGAAAAAAAATGTTGAGGTCACAGAGCCAGCCTGGACAGATGGTTTTGAAGATATTGGTGCTCTGTTGGTGATTATGAGATAGAACAAAGGGAGATAAARAGTAATGTGACCGTTGACCAAGGAAATAAGATTGTTTACTTATTGTGAGTTCAGGAAAAATTTAGAGTGATTAGTATGGGGAAAAGGGTAGTAACTAATAAACAATTACTAAAAGCTCAACGAATTCTGGGCAGTTCTGAGACAGGCTAACTGGTTGCCCCAAGAGCTGGAGGAACATGCCCCATGAAACTGTAGATCGAAGAATTAAGGTCGTCTCCACTGGCATTTATCCTGGGGCTTGAAGTAAAGCTAGTCATCTAAATTAATAATAGAGCTGGTAAAAGAATAATTTATGTGACCATCATGGGATCCTGGCAAGAGAGAGACAAAAGCCAATCTGTATGCAAGGTTGAAGAAGGGGATAGTATGTTCAAGTGCTTTCAAAGGGGAAGTCTTTTGTTTACTTAACATTGTATTTCCATGAGGGCTTACTGCTGGTATTTGTGCTATTGTTGTTTGTTTGTTTATTTGTTTGTTTGTTTTRAGGAAGAAATCAAAGCATAAATGGAGGAGTTAGAGAAAGGACTGAAGGAGCTGAAGAGGTATTCAACCCCATAGGAAGAACAACAATATCAACCAACCAGAYCCACCCCCAAGAGCTCCAGGGAGTAAACCACCAACCAACGAGTACACATGGAGCGATCCATGGCTCCAGCTGCATAGGTAGCAGAGGATGACCTTTTGGGGCACCAATGGGAGGAGAGGCTCTTGGTCTCTGAAGGCTTGATGCCCCAGTGTAGGGGAATGCCAGGATGAGGAGGCAGGAGTGGGTAGGTGGGGGAGGAAGGATTGGATAGGGGATTTCCGGGAGGGAAACTGGGAAAGGGGACAACATTTGAAATGTAAATAAATGAAATATTCAATAAAAATAAATAAAAGATTTGCATGAAATTTCAAGTCTAGGAATAATAGCACTTACATTTTGGTATACCCATTAAAACCGAGATAAGTAAACATGAGCAGTGCAAAATATCAGTTTGTGTGTTTGGGGTGTGGTCTCTGAGTTCATWCAAGCCGTGCGATCCCAGATACAAATGAGGAGAAATCTGCATAGAAATATGAAAATGCTATGATAATTAATTTTATTCTTTAAATGTCATAGGCATCAATTATTTTCTACTAATAACTTTGTTTTGACCTTTGCTATTTCTCAGACAAGTGGAAAGCACTGACCTCCATGGCCCTCTCTAGGACCCTCAGAGGGAGAAGGCTGTTTGTTCATAGTGGCTTTTTTTGTGTAGAAATGGCCACAATATGGG
>BDUI01000259.1:307688-319398 GCA_002335545.1 Apodemus speciosus
GGAATGAACCACACGAGAATCCACTCTGCTCTCTGTCCTGCCCTTTCTACTTTAGGTGGTGACTGGTGACTGCCTGGGAGCTGTCATCCTGCCTAGGCCTGGTGGTTGCACAGCTGGGTCACCCTAGTCCAGCAGTAAATCCTCTTCCAACTGGCTCCCCACTGGTGTGACACAGTTACGGGGGCCTCTGAGCAGCAGTTCTAGAAATATTAATTATGGCTGAACAAGGCTGTTGAGCTGCTCGATTACAGGCTCCCTGGGCGAGGGATCCGTGGCCCAGCTGCGAGAGCCATTTCCAGGCGACTATCAATTGTAAGGAAATGGCTATCCAGCTGAATTGTGGTGGATCCAAAAATGCTAATTAAGCAGGGGACACTGCTGTAAAGCAGCAGCTTGTGGCCTGCCTAGGAACAAGCCCCAGAAGGCTCCCAGAACTGAAAGCGTCTTTGTCACAGTGGTTTTTGTTTTCATTTTCCATCCCACATTCAGGATACATAGAACACTTTTGATTCCTTCCTGCCTCCCTCATTCCTTTTCTGTCCCCTGCACCTATGCCTTTCCCTCTCCCTCTCTCCATTCTCTTTTTCTTTCTTGTTTCAAGCCATCTGTGTGAGATGGCGTCCTGTCAGCTTTCAAGGAAGCACCAGAAGATAATGCGGAATTCCCAAGAAGACTCCCAGCTAAGATGAGTCCTCAGGGGACGGTGGTGGTGCCTTCTGCAGACCTTTGATAAAGTTCATTTTCTAAGGCTGGTCACTTTCTGAGTTAGTATCATCCTCAGCTGTGCTGGGTTAGCTAAACTGGGTAAGCAGATGACAACCCTCACTCAGTTGATTTCTGAGATCTCTGAGGAATAGAGACTCTAGCTCCAAGTAGTATCTCAGAGACTGCTGTGTGGTGGAAGTGTGCTCCACCTTTGTGATTTTGATATGGCAYTTCAAACTCTATGGGAACGGCATATAAGAGACCATAGCCATAGCCATTTTCCAACCCCAGTAATGGTGATGTCTTCCATAGACATGTCTGTTAATTCTTAGACTCTGGCAGCCACTTGCCTGAGATCTGAAGGCTGCTAACAGCCGATTCCCAGGAAAATGTACCTAATTTCTCTAAGTCTCACTGCAAAATGGGGGTAATGAAAACATCTGCTACCTAGAATTACATTAGATAATCACTATAACATATACAGTACCTAGAAAGTCCTTCAAGGCCAACTGTTAGTTGCAAACACCCATTTTTAGCCAGTTTCTGCTGTCTCTGTATCTCTTTGATCCAGTTCTTAAATAACAATGCATGAGTATGGCACATGGAATGGCTCCCATTGGAACAATGGATCCTGGGACTAGGAGGAAAAACAGGACAGTGCACAAAATAGAGTAGGGGTTGAAGCAATGCCTGACAATTTGTCAGTGTTCTGTTTTTTTAACCTGTTTCATTCTATTACCTCTTGACCGACTTCCCTGATCCTTTATTTCAATTAGTCACCCAGTGCATTCTTAAAATGGACAAGTGCTTTCAGGAAATGACAAAGAAGGGGTGGCTGGAGTTGTCTCTACCTGTCAGACTTCCATTTGGATGTTCTGATTGTTGAACTTACTGTATTCTTTTTTTGCTACAATCCACCCACAAMCTTAGCATAATATATGTGTTCTCTTTTAAAATATTRGAAATTGACATGGTATTTGTGTGGAAACCACTTCTCTTTGCACTCTCATCCCAGTCCCTTGACCAAGAATGCTAGAAAAACCAACTGTCTGAAGTTTAGACTCCAAGTCAAAGACATTAAGCTCAACRAATCAGAGGCTTTCCAGTTCCTTTCCCAAAGCTATGACTCAACTACATCTTCTACTGTCCCTCATCTGCTGCCTTCCCTCTTTGAACTTTCCAATGACCCTGGTTCTCCTTCCATTTTGATCATTGTGATATATTTGTTTGAAACACACATACCCTTGTGGAGTTCTCAGTGACTAGACCTGGTGTGCTTGAGTAGCACAAGATCAGTGGCTTATGAAGTACTCTTACATAAATCCATGCTCCTGGTCTACTGTTTCATATGTGCATCTCACTTTCCTACCTTCCTAGAACCTACAGTGACTGTGATCTACCTTTAACATTTTGAGATATCAAGTGGACAACAAAAAAACGATGTTTCCTATTTTCAGCCACATTTCTTGATTGCCAATGAGTTTGAACATTTTATATAATATCTGACTATATAGGATTTTTTCTCGTGTGTTTTCTGTTAAATATCCTATGGAATTTTTTTCTATGAAGTTATCCAGCAGGGTTCATTCTAACTTGAAGTGATATTGTAACATTCAGGTATAAATTTGAAGGAGAATGGTCTTTGGAAATCCCACAGAATGAAAGGGTTAGCTTAACTTAGAAGTGATCTGTTCCTTGTAGATGCTCTCGGAGTTTGAGGACCACTTTATTGTGGGCTTAGAAGCTCAGTGATATTAAGGCTAGCATAATTGTAGCTAGTTAGCCATCTTCCCAATCTGCTTCACAAATGAAAATAACATTGTTCTGAACATTATACTTTTATTTCAGCCTAGAGAAAGAGTGGGCCAGGATCCTCCAGGCAGAATGGATATACTTTCTTATGAATCAAAAACAATGACCTAGGGCTACATTTTGCTGGAAAGCTACTATAGAAAGGGAGAGTTGGGAAGCAAAATGGAAATCTTGAAGACAAATGAGAGCTGCAGCATTGGGGATCAGGTTCATTTGAATCATTAAGGAAGCAAAAGAGAAGAAAATAATAGAATGGTATCTACCATGACCCATTCTTGATTAATTCCTGCTCTACCACATGTGAGACAATTGTAAATATAGATCCGAGGTTCAAAKATATGTTGGGGGAGAAAGAGCAGACAGTTTGAGGAGCAGTCAGGGCAGGCTGTAAGTGGAAGCTAGGTTAGGGGTGTGGTTCAAAGAAGGCTGCGAGGTCAATGATAAGATGTAAAGAAAGCCTTGGAAATTGTTTTTGCACCACTCAAGCTTGTCAAATTAAATCATCAAAACTTGGGAACAAGCCTAAAACTGAGCCACTACATTTTCTGCATTCCCTGCTTTGTACAKCTTATTAATTCACAAATAATAGACTCTAGGCACTTCTGCACCGAGGGTAAAACTTTCTGAGCTCATAAAGCAGTTCTTAGATCAATAAAGGACTCCACTCTGGAACTGTTTTCTCTCTCTCTGGCTCTTCCCTAGCAACTATTCTGATTATGCATTTAAATAAAAGGACAGTAAAAAAAAAAAAAATCCTCCTCGCTGCATTTAGCTGCCTTAAGGGATAAGAATATGCAGCAGGAAGCATGATATGTAAAGTGCCTCTTCCTGTGTGGCCTCATGTGAAGGTGCATGCTGGTGCCCTCTGCCGAGCCTTTGTACTGGGCTTCAAAGCCACAACCAGGGAGCTCAAAGGCCTGTGGGAGTGGTGGCATCTTCCCCCTCTTTACTGAAACTCCAGTGTTSGAGGCCTTTGATAGTTGAGTTGGTGTTTTAAAATGTTGGTTCTGGTAATACGGTCCTCTGAATGAACATTTCATTGTATAGTTTAGTATTTAGAATATAAAATGGGAAATTCTATTTCCATGACTATTAAGACAGCAAATTTTCTGTTGAGGCAATGTTGAAATGGTCAGCTATGATAAGACTGTGATAATATAAACAGCCAACAGGTATTAAGCATGTACTTTTACACTGAGTGCCCTTCCACGAGTCTTCTCCTGCAACCCCAGTAGCCGCTGGTTGTGGCACATACTCTTATACTCACTGAACAGACTGAAAAAGAAGAAAAAACAAAACAAACGAACAAAAATAATTCTCAGAAAAATTGATAAATACAAAGATCAATAAACTTGTGCATATACTGCTCAAGGGAATATCCATGTACTTTGGTTTGGGAGAGAAAGCACTGGCAAGAAAGCAAACATCTGAAAGCTTCCGAGTATTCTACARAAATGCAATGGTATAGAGCTAAAAGGGTGAAGCCCCAACTTGACAYGCAGAAACCAAGACCAACAGTTCAGATGCTGGTGACTGGGTCAGATTCCCAGTATGAGCTGTGAACATCCTCAGTCCTCTGTATAAGAACACTATGAAGCAGATTTAGAGTTCAATAATGAAAGCAAAAAACCGAAAAACAAATATATTTTTTAAAAAACTTGCAAATGAAGAGCAAAATTTACATAATCTCCAACAATTCCAATCTGGTTAACTGGTTCCTGTGGGACCAAGTAATAATATTTCAAAGCAGTACATTTCTGCGTATGAAACACAATTCAACAACTCCTGTGAGAAGCTTGTTGAACTTCCTAGGCAAATCTACAGTAATTATATTTTAAGGAGTATTTGTAAACTCTAGTAATTACCTAAACAAAGACAAGCAAAAGAATGTGAGCTATATTATGATAGCCAAGCAGGTGTGCCATTGAAATAAGAAAAGAGTTTGGAAAGCGCCTCCACTCCTCAGAGTTCTCACACACAGACTCTGCCTTAACTTGGGGCAGTGCAGGAGCTACTGCAGTTTTTTTGTGTGCAACTTTTCTAAACAAATTGAGTTTCCAGAATGGATTTGCAATCTTGGTCTCTCCCAGGGCAAGCTGGAGGAGGTGAAGGTGTGGAGGAGAACACAGTACACGAAAATAAAGAAGAAAAGGGAAGAAAGCTTTCTTTCTTTCTTTGGTGTTTTCCTAAAAACAAAACAAAACAAACAAACAAACAAAAAGAAATGTTTAAAAACCCAGTCAGACAGAATGGTGGAGCCGCTATGAACATCTGGCTGGGTTTCAGCTGTGCCTGGTAGGGATTTGAGCTTAGTTTAATGGTTGAGAAAGAAGAAAGGAATAAATAAAATAACCTTTACAAAGTTCACAGGCCAGGGTTTATTGGGTTTCTCCACCCATCGCTGAGCTCTGGACAATGATGCTGGAAAATGAATAATGGAAAGTAAACAGAAGACAAGGATAAATGGAGGTAGCAAAATATTAGGAAGACAAGCTCCCTGCCCCTTATTTGGGAAGATGGCAGCATTTTAAATGGTTCAAGGAATATTAGTAAAAGAGAAAACAATGTTGTTCTAGTAAGTCCTCACCAATCCTTAGTATCTTTCAAAAGATTTTGTTCCCAAATACTCTGGAAATAAAAATTCCCTTCTGTCTGTCACTTCTAAGCTTCCARTCTTTGCCCAAATGTTCTGGCTCCACAGTTCGAATTCTCTCAGACTCTGTGAGCTCTCCTGTAGAACATAGTAAGAGCCATAAGCAATACTTGTTGATAATTAGACCACATTGCAGATTCTTCTGTAGGATCTGTCATCCTCCTTGTGTGAATCAAGACATTGCTATCTAAAATTTGGAGAAGAGAGGGGAAATGTAAGTAAAACAATAAGAGAAAGAGGAAAAAATGTAGCCTCAGACCTTTTGGTTTGCCAGTGTTGACGGGTTCTAAGGGACTGGAGTTTCTTCTGTAACGCCAGACACTTCCCGTGTTCCAGTAAACTTCAATTCTCCCTACAAACCTTCTTAAACCTTCTTTAAAATGGAAGTCTTTGGAGGAGGAGAGGAATCACAGGAGCTGGTGGAAGCTGGTGTCTTTGCGTCTGCATTCTTTCCACTGGTGGTGTGCCATAAGCCATCAAGCCCTAAGGTTGCCATTTCATTGCCCCAGAGGGATATTTCCTCTTCCTGGTCTAGATAACATGTGAGTGCGGACTTCCACATGTGTGGAAGAAGGCTGAACCCAGACATTGTCAATTGACATCTATTTTCATTCAACATCAATCATCCACACAATACCCAGTTATGTGCCATATGCAGAACACACTGTAGAATAAAATAACCTTAAGATTATTATAAGAACAGCACATTTTACAAATGTCTTTCCCCACTGGCATGCATTTCCTTTTGTGAAACATGATTTTTCTGCATTTTTTTTTACAATGCATGTAATGATTCCTCAGCCTCCATGGGATCTTCTGTAGAACATATGAAGGGACATATATATATTTGTGGATGACTAGACCTCATCTTGGACTCCTCTGTAAGATCCATCATCCTCCTTGTATAAATCAAGACATTGCTATCCAAAATTTAGAGAAGAGGGAAAAAGTAAGTAAAATAATAAGGAAAAGAGAAAAAATAGCTTCAGAACTTTTTGTTTGCTCCAGTGTTGAAAGTTTCAAGGGGACTGGAGTTTCCTCCATATCACAAGACACTCTCAGTGTTCCAGTAAACTTTTACTCTCCTTGCAATGTACAATTTTCTTACTTGTAATACATGGGGCCTAAGCAGGGGAAATAATGATTCAAACTCAGTTTGCAAAAGCTCAAGTAAGTTACTTGTCATGTTCATTCTCCTCATTTGTAAGAATGAGAGGTTTGAAGCCAATATTTTAAAATTTACAGTCTACTAATCAGTAACATTTGCAAGGCTTAGACATATGCACACATTTTTTCCACAGTTTAAAAAGAATCATGAAGTGCTTAGGTCCATTCACTGACAACCATTAAAGAACTGTTAAACTCTAAGATGGCTTGAGGCGCTCACCACATTTTATTTAAAATTATTTTGATTTATTTTCAGGATTTTGAATGATTTAGTATATTCAGAAATGTTCTCTGACAGAAGAGATCTAGGATAATTTAATTTAGACTCAAACTTCTAAATTAAGAGAAATGATTAATTGGGAGAGCATCTAGTTAAGAAACAAAATGAAGAAAAACAACCACAAATGAACAGTGCAGAGAAATTGACATTTTTTTCTTTTAAGAGGAGAGGGTAGAATGAAATAATATAAAATGTTGTGTTCTCCTAGAGTACCAACAGAAGGTGCTTAGGCCTTAGTTAGAAGGTTCATCAATTGAAAAAAAGACAGAGTGGTCTATGCTTAGTTAGAAAGAGCTGCCTATGACCTTAAAGCCTGGAAATGCRTCKTCATCTGTTAGCTACTTCTTAGGGCTGAAAAGACTAGGGCTATGCACACAGGCCTCTCTGCTTTGAACCAGCAACACACACACACACACACACACACACACACACACACACACACACACATCAGGAGGATCCTGATCAATCAACAAGGGTAGACGATGGTGTGGAGGACTTTGAGACATTAGGCTAGACCTCCACCTCATCATGATTCCTGTTTGTTGTTAGACTTCTTTATGAGTCTAAGCTTTAGCATTGGGAGAGTCTGTACTCCTGGAGCACCAGAGGTAGCTGACRACTTTGAGCTCTAGTTACATAGAGGCTGCCAAGTGGCTACTTATAATGTGATGTAATATATTGATGGACAGATTGTTAACACACATAGAATGTGGAATAGAGTTATTTTGTTCATAGGCCATATGAATCCTTATCATTCCATGAAATCAGTGCAACTGTCTCCATGTGATTGAGGAGGAGGAACTGTGGCTGAAGCCATTTCCTCATGCTTAGACTGAAATGCCTAAGACCCTATGCATTTTATTAGAGAGCTACAGTTGAAAAGCATGGCCTCTGACTAAACATTTGGAGTGAGCTCAGGAAATTTGAGCGGCATAGTTTTGATTTTTGCTCAGTCCTCTTATAGCGCTTGCCATATGGTAATGCTCCTCCTTTAAGCCCGAGTTCAAGCTGCAGTTTTTTGTCCTTGAAGGGAAAACTCAAGGTAACTCGTACTTTAATCCAAAACTGACCCATGGATTTAGTAGCAGATCTTAAGGATGGACTTCAGGATGCTCTGTGTCACCTTTGCTGAAGTCCTTAAGTGGGAGAGCGAAGAGCTCAAAGGACACAGCTTGGGAATTGATTAGAGAACTTGGAGTATTGATACTCTTTGAGTGTTTCAGAAAGAAGTGTAAAGAAGGCTCATCCCCCAATGGGAAAGCCACTTTAGAACAAAACCTCATCTGGGTTAACTTGCAGTATGGGAGTGAGGAAAGTATAAAGCTTAGATACATGGGCTTTTCCCCAATCCCATGACACATTTGATTCAAGGTCTAGGTAGACAGAAACCAACAGCCCGTTTATGTGCATGGACTATCTTACTTGTTGTAGTTCAAATTTGCATGGAAGGTTTTAGTTTCCCTCTTCTCTGTGATGATGGGGCAGATCACATCTTACTAGGAGAAACAGACCTTACAGTGTGATGAACAAGTGGGTACAAACATCCAGATGTGTGCTACAGGGTGATGCATTGTTAAAACCTTGCTTTGTCTTTGCTTCAAAACCACAGGCAGAATTTCTGCTACTGTCGAACCCTCAGGGCAACAAACTGGGCGACTGGACCAGGTGATCTTCCTACTGACAGGAGCGTGAGAGTATTGTGGGATGAGGTGGGATAAATGAATGGTGAGAAATGCCTTTCTTCCTCTTTGGGCTCTCATCTGGCTTCAGAGAGGACAGAATTCCAAAGCATTGAAAATGACTTCAGTGGCCTTAGTGCCAATGTACATACAATTTTAGCTGCTTACCTTACTTTGGCATTTACTCTTCTGTAATGTCAGAAGATATGTCCAAAAAGCAGCCCCAAAGTGTCTGATGATTGGTTTAGGTTTAATTATGTTTATACATGGWGAGGCATAATTTTGACAAAAACACAAAAACAAAAACAAACAAACAAAAAAACAAAAAACAAAAAAAGCCTCTCCTAGAAAACTATGGGATCCATTTGATTTGACTGAAACATAAGAATTCAGAGGAAAAAGAAAATCCCAAAGTGATTAAAAAAGAAAAGTCCTGGTCTCCATTAACAAAGATAAGTTTCTATGTACTTCATCCAAGAAGCTGTTGCTTAGAGCAAAATCAGAACTCTTTGAGAAACATTTAAAAGACAACTCGATTCCAGGCCCCTTATGTCTCTTTTCCCAGACACATGTGACCTCCTCCATTTCAAATGAAAACTCCTCAGACAATCCTAATCACATTGTCAGTCAGATAGCCATCTCCTGAAAGGAGCACCTTCACCTTTAAGGATGCATGTACAATAGTGATATGTAAGCAGCTCAAAGACTCAATACCCCTTTTTTCTGCAAAGCAAGGCTGGGTTAGGAGAAAATCAATATGTTGGAAGTAAAGGTCAGAGGAGGGAAAGTGACATGAAAGAGAACTAAGGGAACAATATCCTTCATGAAGACTGTTTGAAGTTTCCTTTACCCCTGTGCTGGCTTCAGTGCAGATACATTTCATCCTAGAATAGAAGGCTGTATTCTTGAGAAAAAGTCATATTTTAAATATTTATCTATTCCACAGCATCCGTATTGCATATTATCTTTTGCCCTATTGACTAATACTCAAAAAGAAAAGCATATACTTTAAAGTGCATGCTGCCTGTGAATTGGAATTGCCAGATTTTTTTCTTCTTCTTCTTGCAAGCAATAGGATTGGATTCGAACACACATATGCATTTGCCTACCTTTTTGAACAGTTCTCAATTTACTTTTTCAAGTGGGCCAGATGTACTACTATAGCCCTTAAAAGGGTCAGGACCATCTCCTTATTTCCCCACTCTCTGTACTTATTGCTTGGGTATAGCTTTAAAGTAGCCCATGAACCCTTTTCACTCCTGGAACACATTTACCCACAATTAACAATCAAGCCGTCTTCCCTTCATTCAGGCGTCCATTCTCCCGGGCCTCATTTTCCCTGCCTCGCTCTTGATCCACCATTGTGCAAGGCGCTGTTTGTGCCATCTCAATCTGCCCCCCCCATCCCCAGCCGCACAAGGATTGGGGGGGAAGAAAGCGCCGGGCATTCAGATGCTGAATAGCAAATTGCTCTTGAGTGTCCTTGCTTCCCCCGCAGGCCCCCCTCCTCTTCCTCTGGAAGGACAAGGGGGGTGCTGAAAGCAACCATACATTTTGTTCAGTGCTCTTGAAAACAAGCGTTTCACACCTGAAGCCTTTCACAGCAACCCAGAAGCACCCCTTCAAACCACTTAATTGCCAATTGCTTCAGAGCCCCTTGTAAAAGTCCATTATGCCAGCCAGCTCCATGGTGGAGACAAAGTATGCGAAATGAAAGAGTTCTTCTTCCAGGGCCAATACGGCATGAAACATCCTCAGATCACTGGTTTTTCTTGTTGTTAACAAGGCTGTGATTGGCTCCTGTTGGAGGTGTGTACAGAAACCTTCCCGCAGTATTTGGGAAATGAAAGTTGCAATTTTCTGTGTTCTGTGTCAAAATAATACACAAATAAAGAGATAGCAGACATTGCCAAGAATGGATCTTCACACAGACAGTTGCCCCAGTGAGAGTTGGGGCAGGAGACAGGGCAGAACAACAACATACCTTATCCAAATAGATTCACCATCTGGATTTTTTTTATCTCATTGAAATAAATGAAATCACAGTTAAAAGGCTCTATCCTTGAAATCCATAGACACCCACAATAAGATACTCTACAAAGAGAGAACASGCTGGCCCTGAATACAATTAAACAGGGTGCACAATGTTTAGTTACTAGAGAGTTGTTTCAAAGTTGCAGATGTGGAATATACTTTACAAATGCATGGCTTTTTTTTAAAGAGGGATCCCTCTGGAATACACTGAGCTTTCAATCTTTGATACAAATATCAACAGAAAAACTGAACTGGATACTCAGTCAGAAGAGTAACAACACTTGGCAAGTAACTGAATCAAGAAAATTCAGAGTGTCTATTCTTGGGACTGAGTCTACTTAGCACTTAAGAAAACAGGGTTCTCCAGGGGATAGAGACATTGTGTAGTAAAGTATGGTATGGTCAGAGAACCACCATACTTGATGACAAAGGCATGGGTAGATTTGTTAGGTTGGATTGGTTACAAGCATGTCCTCGGGAATATTCTAGGTCCTTGAACACCATTGCTCCTCTTCCATGACTTTGCAAACCTTGAGCTTAGAGCTGGAGGAGTCTGGATAATCCATAAGCATATTTTTCACGTTGCAGGTATAACTGTATTCCTGTCTCATAAGCATTGCTAGCTTCTCAGAGGTGTGAGAGCTAAGATTATGTCTTGAAATTGGTGCCTTCCTTCATGTAAATAGCAATTGGAATACAAGAGGAGGAAAAAAAAAGCTGAAATGAGTGCTTTTTTATTTTTTTATTTTTATTTCTAAGAAAATATAAAAACAGGCTTCTATTTGGAGCCGAACCACCCCCCTCTCCTTCAATGGTACCATGGCAGGGGTTTGTCTTCCTTGTCTGTGTACACTTCCGTTTCTGGTAAATAATTCTTCTTTGGAGACTGGAATTATCTCCTTTTCTTTATCGGTCTCCACCTCTTTGTTGGGGTCACTCTGTGACTCCCACCTGCTGCTGCTTTTCAAGCCTCAGCTCTTCTGACTTCTGAAGCAAGCTCACCAGGCTTTCTCCCCTTCTTGCTAAGATAAGCCTTTAATTATGCCACCCGGGGCCTGTAATGTACAGCCACTGTGGTGCATATCACACTCACAGTGACTCAGAACCTGGAGCAAGAATAGATGCACTTGTGTTGGTGTGTCTGTATCCAAATGATGCCATCTTATACCTCCAGCACCTGCACCTAATATTTCAGGAAAGCACCCCTTATTATAGTTTGTCAAGAGGCATACAGATAAGATTTCTCCAAGTAATCCTTTAACTGAGCAAAAGAAATTTTTCAATAATTAATTCCTTTCCTTTCTTTTCCCTTTCCTTCCTTTCTTTTTTCTCTTCTTTTCTTTTCTTTTCTTTTCTTTTCTTTTCTTTTCTTTTCTTTTC
>BDUI01000260.1:18740-51296 GCA_002335545.1 Apodemus speciosus
TCACTCTGTAGACCAGGCTGGCCTCGAACTCAGAAATCCACCTGCCTCTGCCTCCCAAGTGCTGGGATTAAAGGCGTGCGCCACCGCCGCCCGGCAATAAGTGGTTTTTTTAAAACGAGATTAGTCTGGCAATATGTGACTGTCTCAAAACCTCACAAATCAACAATTAGAAAAAGAGGGGGAAAGGAAATGAGATACAGTGGCAGACACACAAGGTGACAGGGGTGCAGAAAGCAAGGTCAGAAGGCACAGAGCCTCAGAGAAGGGGACCAGCAGAGGAGGGGAGAGCACCCCCAGTGGCCCTAGGACGGAGCCTGCTGTGTTCATAGCACCCACGCTCTGTGCCCGCCTGTGTGACGAGGACTCATGTACGCCTCTGTGCACCTCTTTCCATACGTAAGAATTCTTTCAGTATTCTGGATCTGAGCTCTTTGTTTCATTTTGAGGTTTTGTTTTCTGAGGCAGATTTTTGCAGTGTAGCCTGGGCTAGCCTTCCGGCTTTAGACTTACACTTCTCTGGGTTCTCAGGGCCACCATATCTTCCTCTGTTCTGCTGTTTGTTCTCCAGCTTCCTTATCGGTTTTTGATAAGCAGATGTTCTTGAATTTAATGTAATTTAAAACTCCAGCTTATTAATTTTTCCCTGAATGGATGCTTCTCACGTCTTGTTCAAGAAATTATTATCTGCACCCCCAAAAGTGAAGAACGTCTTCTCTACTGTTTTACTCTGCTCTCGAGGCGTAGAGTTAGCTTGTGTAAGTGTTGAGAGATGCAGCCAAGCTTCTCCTTTTGGTTTTTATACTGGGGGATCTGGTTATCCATTGGCATTAAAACAAAAGCCATTTTCCCACACTGCACAAAGATATCGTGTTATGAATACAATGTTCACATTTTTATTTTTTTACTTTATGTGACTGAGTGTTTTACGTGTGTGTGTGTGTGTGTGTGTGTGTGTGTGTGTGTGTGCAGCGTGTGTGTGCCTGGTGCCCGCAAAGGCCAGAAGAGGGCATAGATGCCTTAGCACCAGGGCTACGCATGGCTGTGAGCCACCATGTGGGTGTTGGGACTACTTCTCAGCAGCTGGCCACTCATTCTTACCTGCTTCTGGATTCTCAATTATGAGCCATTTGTCTAGTTAACTTCCTCTCTTCCTTCACAGTACCTGTCCTTTTCCTCGTCTCTGTTTTCCTTTCCTTCCTTTTGTCGGGATTTTTTTTTTTTTTTTTTTTTTTTTTTTTTTTGGAGACAGGGTTTTTCTGTGTAGCCCTGGCTGTCCTGTCTAGTCTAGGCTGGCCCCAAATGCTTGCCTCTGCCTCCAGGCAGCTGCAGTAAAGGCGTGTGACACCACATCTGGCTAGGCTATCCTCTCTGTTTTCCGAATAAAGGGAGTGTGGAGAAATTAGGACGCTTGTCCGAGTAAATATGCCATTTATTAGTTAATGATGAAGCTGCAAACCGAACTAAGAGAAAACTTAGGCAGCTCCTCAAACCAAATAATCGGAAGGATAATATACTTTTGGGGTGTATTCTTGGAGGCTGCACTAAGACCGGAGCCCTGATGGATTCGTGCTTTCCAAGTCCCACCACTAGAGGGCGTGAGCACCTTAAATTAGCCACGCTTGTCCCGCCCTCTGCGTCATCGCCTTTCCACCAATCATCAGATATTTACAGGAAGGGCAGGTCCAAAGCAGAAAGTTTTCACTTACTGTCTCTACAGAGGACTTTGACCAAAGGAAACAAACAAAACAGGACTGATTTGTTTTAAAGATCATCAGGGAAGACAGCATTCACTTTCTGGATGACCCATCACATCCTTGAAGTACCAGGTCGCCCCTTGGGTCCTCCTCTCCTTCTGCCTATAGCGCGAGCTGGAGCAGCCCTCTGTGGCCCTAATTTTAAAGAGGGCGGTGGGGAGCTCCGAGGTGACCAAAATAGAATTCAAACTTCTGCTTCTTTAGGCATGTGCAGGTTTGTGTGCCCTCACTCCGGTATCGGTATCTCCACCGTACTCATTTTAACGTACAAAATTACAAAAGTGGACTTTGTCCTCCGGAGTCCTTTCAGGTGCCGGAGCCGACGTTCTGACCCTTGAATGTTGTCCAGGGAATTTACCCAAGCACTGGGCATCCATTCTGTGGAATGAATCATCCTTATCAACTTGAATAGGCAAGCCACACAAAACAAAGACAATGACACAGCAAGACAGAACCAGTTCACAAGCAGTTGAGGCCACACTGCCCCTCCCTCTGGCTCAGATGTTTATGGATAGTGTCCATGAGAAACGGCTGAGTTGTTAGGCTTATCTTTGTTTTTCATTGTTGCTGTAATATTGGGGTTTTTTAATGATTAAAAGTCTCATTCACTAGGTCAGTTATGGAATATATAGGTCATATGAAAGAAAAGTCCTGGAAACTAAAAAGAAGACAAAATTGGATGCAGAGCCTGCTTTCCGGAATAGCAGCTGCTCGCTGTGCCCAAGGGACTGTTTATTACCTTGCTGTATCTACTAAGAAAGTGAGGGGGGCTGGGGAGATGGCTCTGTGGTTAAAAGAACTACTCGTTTGTGGTGTTTTGAATGAGAATGCCATCCCCCAAAGGCTCAAATACTTGAATGCTTGGTCCACAGCTGATGGAACTGTCTGGGAAGGATTAGGAGGCGTGGCCCCGTGGGAGGAGGTGTGTCACTGCGGTTGGGCTTTGATGTTTCAAAAGCTAAAGCCATTGTTTGTTAGCCTTCACTGCCTCCTACTTACGGATCTCAGGACTACTCCAGAGGTGTGTCTGCCTGCCTGCTGCCATTCTCCTCGTCGTGATGGTCAGAGACTCTAACTCTCTGCAATTGTGAACACCTGAATTAAATACTTTATAAGTTGCTTTGGTCGCAGTGGTTTGTCACGGCAACTTTGCTCTCCTAGAGGAAGATCCCAGCACCCACACCCGATCTCTCAGAACCTCGTGTTGCTCCAGCCAGGAGACCCAGTGCCCTCTTCTGGCCTCACTGACAAACATACACAGAAACAAAATAATAAAAATAGACAATAACAACAGGTCAAGCAGCGTGTCCAGGGTCATACAGAAGCAAGCAGAATTTGAATTCAGCCTCTTCATAAACAAGATAGGGCAGCCCCTGACTGCAGAGAGCTCACAGTTTATAGACAGAGCATTAGGAGGTGGGGGTTAGAGAAGAAGAGAAGAATTTAGTCCCTGAACGGCCATTTGTGAATGGACGACCTCCTTACTCTCCCTGTTCTCTTCCTGGTAGACCCTCAGTATTGTGGGGGCCCAAGGAGATAGAGAAAAGCGTACAGTGGGTGCCTCAGAAGAAAAGCAAGGGGGCACTAGAGATGGTTCAGAGGTTAACACTGTGTACTTTCCTTGCAGAGAACCCGACTTGGTACTTCTCAACACCCACACTAGGAGGCTGGCAACAGCCTTGTAACTCCAGCCCCTGCAAACACTCTATTCTGGAGTTCACTAGATACCTGCCCTCGTGGGCACACTCTCATACGCAGACACACAGCTAAACATGAGAGATTAAAAATAATAAAAAAAAACACAAACGTTCAAAGAAAAGTAATGGGGAACATCATTCACTGATCAAGTATTCACAGAAGAGATTCAAAGAAGAGAGTCAGGCAGAGACCTCGATGACTTTAAGGCTCTGGCCAGGTCGAGCCTCTTATGTCAGATTCAGTGCCAAGTACCAAGCTAGACCTGGGAAATGTAACTGACTGTTGCCAAGGCCCTTGCATGCCAAGGCTTATAGTCTGACGGAGCTGACATACAATAGCTTAAAAAATTCCAGTACTATGTGCTAAGATTCGGGGGCGGGGTGGGGGAGGTGGGGGAGGGTACCAAATGAGATGAGCCCCTGTACAGGTTGGGCCCAGGAAACTAGAAAATGACAGCTGTCACAGAGAAAACAGGAGGTACAAGGGTGTGGGCTGGGGTGTGTGATTTATGTGCAGGAACAGCATGTCCAAAGCCCTGGAAATGAGAGGATCATAATGACGCTGTAGTCAGAGAGTGGTGCCAATTAATACCATTAACTTGCTGACTAAATTCTAGATTTTTTCATTGCTCATTCCCAAGATGGGAAAAGGTCTACGCATAGGATCAACACAAGGACAAATAAAAACAATTCTCTGCTCGATAGCTCCACGCGCCATCCTAACTAGCCCACCTTAGCCCATGTGCAACGTTTGCTGTACTTGTTCAATCAGCAAACCCTGTGCTAGAATCTCCAAAGAATCAAAGGGTTCCCAAAGGAGAGATAGGGGAATATTGCCCATCTCTGATTCCCACATAGAATCCAGTTCAGAGCTTTGTGCAAAATAACGACACTGTGTCTACTAAACAGAACGTAAAAGAAATGAATTCATTTGAGGGCATAATTACTGCCTCAACCCACATTCTCTGGAACCTTTGTCCTTTCTCACCCACTTCTGCCTTATACAAGGGCGTCTCCTTCATCCTTATGCCTTTCTGCATGCAAATGCCAAGATTCTCTGCGAGGAAGTGGGTTAAAAGCAGAAACTTTGAAATCGGAAAATTCGGAGCGGAATCTTACTGGATTCATGGTATTGCGCAAGCCATTTAAACTGGGGCGCCCTAAGCTTACTTCATCCGCAGAATAAGACTAAGAAGCATCTGTTTTATTCGTGTTTATGGAATGAACGTAACCAGGATGAGATGAGAATAGAAAATAGGACAGTTTGTGTAAGGCAATCACCGCTCAGCCTTGCAGATGAACTGCAAGAAAGGGCCCAGTAACAGGTCTGTCAGCCAGAGGCCGGAGTTACTGGAACCCCTGTCTTTCCCAGGGACGCAAAAAACGTAGAAGATCCGGGGTCCCTCCAGACTCAGCCCACGCTGGGCGGGCGCAGCGCCATCCTGCGTCACCCGCGGGTGACTACCAAGCGGGACCACACATGGTGGGAACGTGAGGGGGCGGGGCCTGCGCCGACGCTGCTGACCAATGGAAAAGAGGGAGGGTCCCACCGGGTCTCACCCAATCGCAGAGACGATCCAGACTCCTTGGGGTGGAGCCAAGCCAGGGAGAGGCTGCATCATAGGTCGCTGGGCGGGCACTGGGCAGGCACTGGGCGGGACAGACGGTGTGGTCAGGGGCGGAGCGGCAGACAGAGACCCAGTCCGKGCGGCGATGGCGGCAGCTGCTGTGGTGGCAGCGACGGTCCCCACGCAGTCGATGGGTGCGGACGGCGCGTCCTCCGTGCACTGGTTCCGCAAAGGACTACGGCTCCACGACAACCCCGCGCTGCTGGCTGCCGTGCGCGGGGCGCGCTGCGTGCGCTGTGTCTACATCCTCGACCCGTGGTTCGCGGCCTCCTCGTCCGTGGGCATCAACCGATGGAGGTGAGGGGACCCTGTGCTGCGGGGTGGTAACACTAAGCGGACTCCCCCGGGCTCAGGGACTCCAGCCTGCGGCCACTCTGACACAGCCTTTTTTGCCCTGTGTGGCCCGCTCTGAACTCCTGGGCGGCCTGGGGGACAGAGGTCACGACCCCTCAATGCTGACGAGACTCTCGTCAGAAACGCGAAGTCCACATGCCGGAAGACCTGCAGCCAGTCCCTGGAAGAATGGGGACTGGGCTTTTAGGGGTGTGCTGTGGGAGGGGAGAAATACGTTCTTCAAGAGAAGGAGCCCCTCGCTGGATCCCCCCCGCCCCCGCCCCAGGGCTTCCCTAAGCCTCGGATTTGTTGGAATCTCTCCACCCGCCTTTTCCCATCCCGGGTAACCTCTCTTCACAGACAGCCACGGTGGTGATTAGGGAACCCAGCTTAGCTTTAGCCAGTATTAAAAAGACCCCAAGGGCACCATCGGGTAGTGGCACTTTGTGTTCTTATCGCATTATTTAATGATGATGATAATGATAATAATAATAATAATAATAATAATAATAATAAACATTTACTGGGAAAGGACATGCATGGCAGTGGATAGAATTAAAAGGGCGACTTGCAGGTTCTTATTCACCATACGGTTCCAGGGTGGACAGTAAGGAGCTCGTGACCCACTGAGCAGTCTCTCAGGAGCTCCCCCGACCCATCTGAGAGGATCCCTTCTGTAGTTATAGCGTTGCTAGAAAGATATTCGAAGAGGGTGGCATCACCCGTCAGCCCTTCCGCCTGTTGTCATGAAATGATTTTTAGGACAGTTGGGCCTTTACAGATGGGACTTTGAGGAGCTGATGTAAGGGTAAGGGAAAACAAAACCACAGTATCAAGATACCGAGATAACTCCCAGGGGGTTGAGCCCTTTCCCAGCATGCTGTGACACGATAAACAGGTAGCTGATGTATTTTCTCTGTAACCCGTATTCAGAAACAAGAAGGGTTGATACATTGTGTACCCATCACTGTTTAAAGGCCTGCTACAGTAGCCTGGTTTGTTTGCATTGTTAGGAGAGGTGTTTGCTTATGTTGCAGAGATGAGCAGGGTAGTTCCCGGGAGACAGTGGCTCTCAGCGTCCACTCTCCTCTCCAAGAGGGGTTTACCCTGCTAGGAGAGCAGGTGTTCCTAGTAGCACATCTATGAAATACCCTTCCTGCCCCATTTACAAGGGGGCTGGGGGGGATGGAGGGGGAACAACTAAAGATAGGCCTGTGAAGAGCCTGCCCACGCTGTTTTCAGGCTGTGCTATTACTCTGTCTCGCTCCAGTTTCCATAGATAGGAGGTTGGATTTGACAAACACCAGCAAATGACCGTCTATACCGTGGACATTAAACCAGGCCTCAGACTTTGCCCTCCCCTTCCTTTTGGCAGTGTGCCAGTGTGGACAGAGTCAGTAGAACCTGACTCTTCTTTGTTATGTTGTCATGAAGAGGTTTCTTTTTACTGGGATTTGGGGGAGCGCTGTCTGTGACTGCCTACTCCTTTGTGGTAGTGGAGATAAAGAGCCCCCCCCTTTTTTTTCCCCTTCACAAAATTGATTGAACTCCAATATACTAGGAACTTGGTTTTATGGGTTTATTTTTCTGTTTTTGTTTTTGTATTTTTTTGGGTTTTTTTTGTTGTTTTTTGTTTTTTGTTTTGGTTTTTTGTGGGTCAACCATATGTAGTGGCATTTTCGAGAGAATAAAGCAGAAAAGGAACGAGGCATCTCAGATGCTTGGGCAACATCTCAAATGTGGGGATGCAGATACTGAGAGGTGATTTGGGGAGTTGTAGCTGGTAGGCCGAGTGGCAGTGAACCTTGGGGCTCAGGTGTGCTCCCATGGCCTCCAGAGACCCGCATCTGAGTAGAGACAGACAGGTAAACAAGCATAAATGGAGGAGGCCTCAATGCCGTGAGCAAAATAAGATGGGGTTTCCCCCTCCCCCGCCATTTCTGATTCAGTTGCCCTGGCCTGGGTTGCCTTTTTTTTTTTTTTTTTTTTTTTTTGGCCACTGCAGCTAAGCTTCAGAAGTGCTGCACTAAGGAACCACGGAGAGCCAGGCAACCCAGGCAGTGAGTGTGTTGCTTCAGTGCATTGACCGGAAGTCTAATTAGCTTTGGCATTTAGGAGAACAAGGTAAAATAACACAAAACAGATCGAATCTGGTAACTGCTCCTGAGCCTGCTGCGCAGGCTCACTCCAGCAGCCTCGCCATTGTCCTTGCTTCTGATGGTTTGAGAGCAGGGCTGAATGCCCCCCTCACCCCCAGCCGCACTTGTGCATAACTACTGCATGTGTAATCTTCCGGCACTGCTTCTGAGCTTGGGAGTAGTCTAAGAGAATGGGGCTGCAGCATACCGGCCCTGCCCCCTACTGCTTCGGCAACCTACTCTGAAAAGTCTCTCTAGAAGGGTGGGGCCCATCTGGCAGAAGTGGGAGATCTGAATCTGTCACTTCTGTTCCACTGACTTCCTCCCTGCAGATGGAATCAGATTAAAATAGCCAGTGTTAGTTTAAGAGAGAGGCAACCAGGAAAAAAAGTTGTGCACGCGTGTGTGTGTGTGTGTGTGTGTGTGTGTGTGTGTGTGTGCTGTCATATTCATTGTCTTAGTGATAATAGCATCTAGCATCTTTCGCCATTTTCCTCTGTCCTTCCTTTCCCACATTTGTTGTATCTAGAAAGGAGGTGCTACAGGCAAGACCCAGAACTGAAGGCAGCTGTGAATGGCTTCTAGATTTTAAAACGGGTCAGACTCATCCAGTTTTAATTACCTTCTCCGGCACAGCTTCGCTGTCAGTCAGAACTCTCCTCCTACTCTGCTGAAGCTGTTTTGTCTCTGGCTCTGTGCTACATCTTTTTCAGGAGCTTCTGGAACAGGGGTTAGTGCAAGTGTCTTCTCTCCTAGCCATTTCTCTCAGAAATTAGCCAGTAATATAAAATGGGGACTCTTGCCATCTAGTAGTTGAATGCAGCTGGACAGCTGGGCCATCAGAGAGGGCGGCCTGGGGACTTGGTCAACGAGGAGGAGGTGGCATCTGTAGTTGCTAGTAGAGAGATTAGTGTTCCTTGAGCTATTAAGCTATTTACACTGTAACTCTAGCAAGAGGCTTCACCCCAAAAGGGGTAGAAACTTTGATAGAGCTGTTTAAAATAAAATACCCTCAAAAGAAAAACATAAATAAAGCCTATATTTCTATTTGAATGAGATTTAGGAACAGTCCCTGCTACCGACTGTGGGATTAGATTATTCCTTTTGGTGGGGCTTAAACTCTTAATTTCTTGGAAGTGAATTTCTATATAATAATATCCTGTTACCAGTCTGCCAGCTTATAATATTGTTATGGTTAGATAAGCTTGCTTGAAGCAGAAGAATTTGGTCAAGGACGTCTGGACAGGAAGAATTCACTACCCCATGCACCCACTCCCACCCTCCACTCCATTAACAGATAAACCAAATGTTTCTCAACACAGCCACTTCTGTCTCCAGAGAAGATCTCTTTGAGTGGAAGTATGGAACTCACTTGTTCTGAAGGGATCGACTCCTAGAGTTGTTGGATGGCAGTTTTCCCTGTATTTTTGGAAATCCCAGTTTGGTTTTCTCCAGTTCTGTCTGCAGAATAAATAATTCTGGTGCAGGGACTATTCAAAAGGGGGAGCTCTGACTGCACCCATAGGGGCTGTGCCTCTCCCTCAGGGGTGTGCTCTGCATTTTGGCCATGTGATCTCCACTTGGAGCAAGGGTGAAGGTCAGCCCCAGCGCCACCCCTTCCAGTGCTCACCTGTGAAGAGGCGAGCAGGTGCAGAGGAGGGCTGGAAGGGAGCACCAAGGGAAAGGACAGTTCTCCCTGGGTGAGACAGCCTAGGCCTGTCTGGTGGGAGGGAAAGGACAGTTCTCCCTGGGTGGGACAGCCTAGGCCTGTCTGGCGGGCACTAGCCAGGAGCAGCTAGCTCCAGTTCGTTTGGGGCTTTGCAGAGCTGTCGCCCAGCAGGTACAGAAAGCAATGTCACGGCAGCAGCCTCCCAGTCTGTGGCTGCCTGGGGCTGGAGACTACCCAGGGATCTCCCTGTGTCTGCTCCCTATTGCTTCCTGGGAAGCTGTTCTGAGTCTGTCCTGATGCCCACAGATGGTGGAAGTAGTTCAGCATTTCCTTTCCTTGGTGGTGGTTGGAGCTTGAGGCAGCTTCACTGTAGCTTGTCTGTCCTGGAACTCACTCTGTAGACCATGCTGGCCTCCAGCTTACAGAGGTGTGCCTGCCTCTGCCTCCCAAGGGCTGGGATTAAAGGCAAGGGCCACCACCACCCCACTAAGTAAACATTTCTTAAGTGCCAAATAACCTGAATCTGACGGGGTTGGGGTAGAGCCCAGCAGAAGCAAAGCTGAAACAAAAATGCACAGTGTACCAATACTGAGGTCAAGGTGAAGCGCATGGCACAGGGGAGCTTCCTCAGTCTTCATGGACAAGTGAGTTCCCAGGCAGACTCTGATCGTAGCAGTCTGGGATGGAGCCCAAGAGTGTATGTGTGTTCCAGCAAGCTCCTGGTCATGCACAGCTAGGGTACTGAGCCTCACAGCACGCTTTGGGGAGCAAAGATCTGTATGAAAGATGTTAGCCTTTAATTGAGCTCCGGTACTCTAAGAGCTAACCCCTAGGCAGTACTACCCACCTCAAGTGTGTATTGCTCAGAACCATGGGTGTGCTCACTGCTGAGGCCCAGGAGTCAGGTGGCTGAGAGCAAACACTGAGCTGTAGGATCTCAGGGCTCCTAGCAGGCCAGTGACTAGGTATATCATGTCGGAGAAGTTACTTAATATTTGAATGTCAGTTTCTTCATCCATAAAATGGGGACATCCAGGGAGAAGGTTGTCTGATAAGTAATTAATACGTGCAAAGCAAGTGGGATAGAGCCGTGCTCAGGGACCACTTAGTAAATGTAGCTGTTGCCATGTGAATCGCACCATTGTTTTGTTGCTAGCTATGGACTTTGCTTTCTGCTTCCTGTCAGAGAAGACAAGGGTATCATCTATGCTGCAGAGATGCTACCGGAAGCTCTCCATTTAGTAAATGAGTTCTACAAATAAAGGTGTATAGACAACAGATTGCAACATACTCTAGAATCTATATTTCCTGTGCATTTCAGCCTTAATAAGTGCAGATTGAAGTTCTCTGAGGTGTGGAGAGTTTTGAAGATAAAGACCCTTAAAGTGTAAGGCTGGGACATCTTGGGATCTTCTGATGGGAAGAAGCTCTGCCCTGAGGTGTGGGATGTGCCTAGCAGAGCCTCCTGTTTCAGGTGGCTGGGCTGTCTGCTCCCGAGTCTTCTTTATTTTTATTTTGTGTGTATGTTCAGGGGTGAGCAGCAAGGTTTCCCCCCTCCCTCCAGACCAGTTTAAGCAGGCTTGCAAATTCAAATATAAGCAGGTTTAGCATTCAAAGGGTGTCAGGTTTTCTAAATCAGAAATTTTACTGCAGGGGAACTTGAGGAGCCCTCAAAGCAGCCTTGAGGCTGTCATCCTCCTGTCTCAACCCCTTGAGTAAGCCTACGTGCGTGCTCTTTAGCTCAGTGATGCTCTGGGCTGGGCTCCTGCTGGAATGTGGATCTACAGCATTGGACGTGGGATTATGTCATTTTGTGTACGTCAGAGGCAGCAGGCGGGGCCTAGTTCTGACTGGCACCCTCAAGGCTTCTGTAAACCTCCAGTAGTCAGGGAATGTAGCTCAGGGATCTACAGCGGTTCTGTGGAGGGACCATGACATAAGAAGCTTGGCCTGTTCAGGCGTGGTCCTGAGGAGGGAGATGGGCATGTGGATGGGCTGTCTGAATGAGGCTTGTGATCCAGGCTCTGGAGACTCTCAGCCCTTGCCTGAAGTGTTGAGATAAACCACTGAAAACAAATATGGCTTTTAGAGTCTGGTCTGCCTGGGCCACTATGCCAGCTCAGTCATCTAATAGCTAACTGCTTGGGTAAATTCCCTAACCTCTCTTGTTGGTTTCTTTGTCTGCAAAATGGGGATAGTTCAGCTTTCTTCACAATGTGTTGAGGGAGTCAAATTATGAGAGTACTTAGGAATTAGAAGAGATCCGTAGTCAAACTGATAACCGTGGTTGACTTGGGAAGGCAAGGGATGGTATTTCACTCTGTACCCGTTTGTCACTGGGATTTTGAACTACATCAGTAGATATTCAAGTACACTGTGCTTGAGGCTCAAGGGACTGTGGGACACAGAGAGGTGTGGACAGTGAGCCGCCCACCAAACACACCTTCAGGGACAGCCTAGCCTGTGCTTGTGGGTTGAGTGTTTAGCAGACATATAAAACAGCACCAAGAGCAGCTCACAGTGATCGTGTGAGTTCTGTGCCTAGGCTCTGTGCCTGAGGTTTTCCTTGCATTATCTGATTTTATTTCTTAGCAACTTCATGAAGTAACATCTTAGTAAGTCTATAGGCTCTACTGTTAATTCCATGGCATTGATGAGAAAGCAAGCAAAGAGGTTAAGTCACTGCCTCATATCACATAGCTAGCTAATGTGGTTAACCCCATTACTCCTGGTTTAGGCTAGGCGTCCAGCCCTGCGTACACCATACCAACTGTTTAGCATGAATAGTGGCTTTGTTAAGAAAGAGTGTCTGTGTGTGTGTGTGTGTGTGTGTGTGTGTGTGTGTGTGTGTGWGAGAGAGAGAGAGAGAGAGAGAGAGAGAGAGAGAGAGAGATCATTTATCACCTCCATCCTAACCCCTACCATGTTAATAACGAGGCCTTTGTGAATCTGCAGGTTCCTACTGCAATCTCTAGAAGATCTGGACACAAGCTTAAGAAAGCTGAATTCCCGTCTGTTTGTCGTGCGGGGACAGCCAGCTGATGTGTTCCCAAGGCTGTTCAAGGTGAGCATGGAGCGCTGAGTGGAGCTTCTGCTGCTTGGCTTCTTCCCACAGAGTGAAATGCTACTCTGGCTGGCAAAATGGAAATACTGGTGCCTGTCTGGCCACTAAAATGGCTGCTAGGGAGGTCAGAAGCAGAGACAGCTGGTAAATTTGTGAAGGGAAAAAATTCTGTAAAATCAGTGTTGTGTTGGCAAGATCCCAAGTCAGCCCAGACGCAAAGTGGTAAGTTCTTCCACGCTGGGGCTGCTGGGGCTGCTGGGGCTGCTGGGGCTGCTGGCTTCCTTGTGTTCCCTTGGCTCAAGCCAGCGTGTTTTATTAGAGCTTGTTCCTGCCAAGACTTTGAGGGTGAGGTTTCCTGTCTAACAAGGGGTGCTGCCTACTTGAACTTGCTCTGCTTATTAGGAAAAAAGTCAGTCAGGCATTTGAGGGAGCCATCCCTGTTTCCCTGTGGTAAGCAATTAATAAAATCTTCATTCTGGGGCCATACTGGAGACAAGCCCGTTTCCTCCTGCCTCTTTAAAATGCATGCTTTAAGGCCCAAGCAGAGACAAAGTTCTCATGGATAGAACATTCTAGACTATTCCCTTCATCCTCAGTAGCACTCCAAGTTCTATATGGAAAATCTAATGTCAAAGACGATAGCCTCATAGTGTGCCCCTTCCCCACCCCCCCCATTATTCTGTACACACGATGAACACCAGTCATTAGCATTCTTCAAGGGTTCACTGAGTCATTTTCCAAAGCTACCATGTGCTAACACTGCCCCCCAACAGCTCCCAGGGTGGGCTCTGCTGTCCCAAGTTTACAGGTACGGAAGCTAGCATGCACCCCTGGCCCGGAAGTTGTCTTGGATCCCTGCCGTAGAGCTGTGTGTTTACCCGGCATACCCTGGACATGCATTTGTTAGGCTGTGGCTATGGCTCAGTGGTAGAGCACTTGCCTAATCTGCATGAGGCCTTGGTCCCATCCCCAGCACAATGAAACCGAGACAATGGTAATAGAAAATAGTTTGTCTTTTCTATCCCTCCACATTGCTCCTCTCTCCTAGGAGCTCAGAGGCCAAATGGTCTGTAGCTCAGAAATATAGATCCGTTCGTTGTCGACCGAATCGCTCATTGTGTACTTACTGAGCTTCTAGCGATCAGGCCCCATGCTGGCAGATAAGGCGGTGGTGATGCTTGCACAACCCAGCATGGTTCCTACTCTGAGTTCACACAATGATGGGCAAAACAGGTCAGTAATGGGCAACTTCATTGCCTACAAGTGCTGCCACAGAAATAGGACAAGGCACAGGAGAGTCATCCTAAAGGAATGGGGGCTGTCATCAATGAGTCTTCTTATTCACAGGGTTATATGAGTATGTAATGACATCATCTCTGTTAACCACTTAGCATAGAAAGGGCTAAATAAATATATAGTGCATTTGGACGTAGATGGGCAGTAGTATATCTACCCTGCTGAGGACAGTCCCCTGGGCAGGGCTGAATTAGGATATTGACCAGTGGTTCAAAGCTTTAAGGGACTGTGACCACAGACTGGTTAGATTGTTTCCTTTTTGCTAGTTACATGCTATTGGGCTTTCTATGGCTTGTCTAAATTGGGGTTTCACCAGGTCCACTTTCTTCTGGTGTTGCTAGGAGACCCAGCTATTCCTACCCAAAGTGACTGAAAGCTCAGGAAAAAATTCCGCTTTTCACAACCTGCATCCCCATCCAGCTTGTTTTCTCTGGACTTGGGATAGCTCCTCCTCCTCCCGCGCTGAGAGCCATTAGCTCTGTTTGCTTCTGGCCTAGGGAGTGTTGCTGTGGAAACCATTAAGACACTTTACATAGCACAAGTCTGCCAGGAAAACTAGGCCACAAGTTTGTAGAGTCTGAGGAGCCCTGGGAAAGGCTGCAGAGCTGGCGGGAGTGTGTGTGTGTTAGTCCCCCCTTCYGCCCCCCCATTTCCACTGTGAGTCAGTGCCTCTATGTAGGCGGGGGGGGGGGCTCCCCTGGGAATGCTGTATTTATAGCCTTGCCCCCCCACCTCAAGGCCACAGTGAATACGGGCCTTTCTGTTGACCCCGCCACACAGTGCTGTTGGCCTCCCCTCCTGGCTGGCGGTCCACACTCGCTGAGCCTCGGGTGGGCACTTTGCTTCCCTTTTAAGCTTTTGTCCAAGCCCTTTCTTTGTTCTGTAGCTATTCTAATGTGACCCAAGATCAGCCCCTCACTCCCAGAGAGGAGCTGAGTGCCCAGGTCCTCTTCTTTTTTTTTTTTTTTTTTTTTTTTTGGTGTTCCGAGACAGGGTTTCTCTGTGTAGTTCCGGCTGTCCTGGAACTCACTCTGTAGACCAGGCTGGCCTCGAACTCAGAAATCCGCCTGCCTCTGCCTCCCAAGTGCTGGGATTAAAGGCGTGCGCCACCAACGCCCGGCCCAGGTCCTCTTCTTGATCCAAGCATAACAGATTCTCTCTACACAGGAGTGGGGGGTGACCCGCTTGACCTTTGAATATGACTCTGAACCCTTTGGGAAAGAACGGGATGCAGCTATTATGAAGATGGCCAAGGAGGCTGGCGTGGAGGTGGTGACGGAGAACTCTCACACCCTCTATGACCTAGACAGGTGAGACATGGGGGCTCTTGGTAAGGCTGCCCGTGGTGACGATTGGTGATTTGGGCTCCTCCTTAGTGGAACTTGGACCAGTTCAGCAAGAGGGCTGACTCATGAGGTTTGGTATTTTCTAAAAAACTGGACAATCATGGGCCAGAGTTGGGGGCTAAAAAAGTTACCAAGAGGTTATCCAATTTGGATAACAAAGAGGCTTGGTTAGACCCAAGCCGTGGAGGCAGGGAGGACCTGTCTCCACACAGCTCTCCATAGATCCGTCATTGGCTCGTCGAACTTCATGTCTCCCCCTCTGTTGTGCTCCCAAATTACAGAATCCGAACCGTGGCAGAACCCATCTGTCAGTCCTCCCAGCAGGCCTCTGTTCTCTCAGACCTAGTTTCCACTCCTAGGATCATTCCTGGCTCTGCACTGCCTATCTGGGTGTCTGGGCCATGTGTTTTGATACTGTTTGAGGGCTCTGGAGACCCCTGCAGGGTGCTGGCAACCACAGCAGAGTCTCCTTCCCCAGTGGCCAGCCTCTGCACTTCTGTCTCCCCTGCCCATTGGAGATGCCATCCTTCTGTAGCTGCGGCTTCTCCCTGCCCTCCTCCCCAACGCAGGGCTGGCTGCCAGGAGGCTGGGTCACACAGCAGTGCACGTGAGCCAAGCCCTCAGGAGGAGAGGCTTGGCGTGGAGCCCTTCCCTGCCACGTGCCAGAGGAGGGAGGGACTGCAGAGGCAGCAGCCAGCTCCTATCTGGGCTAACGGGCAGCACAGGGAGAACAAACTGGGATGAACTCACCCGGACAGGCAGGCCTTGCATAAGCTCCTTTTTGACCAGCAAGAGCCTAGGAATCTGCCTGCAAACCATTGACAGGTATCCTTACAGACACAGCGAGCCCTCTTCTTCAGTGCCCGTGCCTTTCCTTCTTGCTTGTGAAAAGTACTTGGCACACTGCAACACTCTTTATGCTGCTGCTGTTTACCATAGCCCCAGACTCTGCTTTAGGGAGCATTAGCCGGCCTCCATGTCTCTGCTCTAGTGAGCAGGGCTAACAGGACAGTGATCTTCCAAGAAAGGAGCATGTTACCCCCCTCACTGTACACTCCTCAGAGGCTCAGAATGGGGTAGAGAGAAGCCCTTGGTGTGGTCAAATAGGTGCCCAGAGGCCCATGGGGGATTTTCTGTCTGATTAGAGAGATACGGTCAGTCTCTGTCTCTAGGCGGCTCCACGTGGACACCAGGGAACCTGGAATTGAGTCCCAGCTCTGGCCCTGCCTTGCTCCATTACCTGAGGCTCCTGCTCCAGCTCTCTGGGCTTCATTTTCCCTCTCGGTAAAATGGAGATACAGCCTCCCCCGTGCCCCCCTTTCTACTCAGGGGTGGGACTGTGAGGTGATGAGGAGAGCGACCCTCAGAGCTTCTAGAGCCTTGTGCTCCTTTTCGGGTGGTCAGGGACCCCAAAATAAAGGGCCTTGGGAGTAACTTCACACGTGCTTTGGGCTCCCCAGAATCATCGAACTGAATGGGCAGAAACCGCCTCTTACCTACAAGCGCTTTCAGGCCCTCATCAGCCGGATGGAGCTGCCCAAGAAGCCAGTGGTGGCTGTGAGCAGCCAGCAGATGGAGAGCTGCAGGGCTGAGATCCAGGAGAACCATGACGACACCTATGGCGTGCCTTCCCTAGAGGAACTGGGTGAGTATGTCCTGCAGCGTGCCACATACCACGGGCCACCGCTTCCTGTGCGGGATGTGGCCTTCCTGTGTCCTTGTCAGAAGTTAGAAAATACTGGCCTAGTGGCACATGCCTGTAATTTCTGAACTGGGAGACAGAGGCAGGAGAAACAGGCCAGCCTGGACTACATGAGACCTTGTCTTAAAAGGGAAAAGGAAAAAAAAAACCAGAAAAGGTTACTGTTACCCACGCCCATGACCAATGAACTGTGCCTGCCAGGCCAGGCCGCAGTTTCTAGCTGGAGCCTCTTTCTGTGGTTCCCATGGTTCCCGCTCTCCAGCAGTAGGGGCGCTGTCTGGTGCAGGTCAGTGGGCTTCGTCACTAGGATAACTAATCCTGGCTTTAGGTATCCAGTCCACCTTCCTGCCTCCCTCCTCTTGCCCACACCATCTTCTGATCTGAATAAAGCTAGCCTTCTTCACTTTAAGGGTTTTCTCAGTCCTCAAAGCACCAAGTACAAGGCCTGTGGCTCTATTTAAAGACCAGATTAGTCTGAATAGTGGAAATGATCATTTTTATAATTGTGAATCACCTTAAAGGTGTTTACTGAGCTGTTTCTTTGTTGTTGTTGTTGGTGGTGGTGGTGCTGGTGGTTTTTTTTTTTTTTTTTTTTGTTTGTTTGTTTGTTTTTGAGACAGGGTTTCTCTGTGTAGTCCTGGCTGTCCTGGAACTYACTYTGTAGACCAGGCTGGCCTCGAACTCAGAAATCCGCCTGCCTCTGCCTCCCAAGTGCTGGGATTAAAGGCGTGCGCCACCACACCTGGCTACTGAGCTGTTTCTGAGGTGACCTGATCTACAATGCTACGGCCTACTGCTTCTTTTGTAGGATTTCCCACGGAAGGACTTGGCCCAGCTGTTTGGCAAGGAGGAGAGACAGAAGCTCTGGCCCGCCTGGACAAGCACTTGGAACGGAAGGTATGGCCCCATTTCTGAGCCGTAGGACTACAAGTGCACAGCAGGAAATGTGGGTCGGGTTCATGTCCCTTAGAGTCTCTCATCTCTGAGGGGTTGAAAACTTAAAACTCTTCCTGATGGCGAGATTAACAGCAGCTCCCAGCTGGAGAGTCCATCCCTGTGCTGGCCGCGGTCTTAAGGGCCTGATTGCATTCTCTCCCTTTGTCTGCCCTGCATGCAGGTGTTAGGTCCCATCTGACAGATTACAAGCCTGGCCTTAGAGAGGTTGAGTAACCTGCCTGTGCTCACGCCATTGGTTAGCAGTGTAGGGAGGCGCAGTTCCACACGATTACACAGTTGGCGCCAGATTAACTTTCTTCTGTGGACAGCGTTTGCTTACAGAAAGGGCATCCAACCAGGCTTGATGCATGCCTGTAATCCCAGCATTGAAGAGGGCTGAGGCCAGAGTGGGCTACAGAGTGAGACTGTCTCAAAGGAAGCAATAACACTGTTGAGTTGGTAAAGCCCATCGGGTCAGTTACTGGGCATCAGATGGCCCCTCCCTGTCTTCTTTGGTTTTCTCCACAGCTTTATTTCCCATTTGCTTAGACCCAGATAGCAAATGGCCCACCTTCTGTGCAGGGAGAATCAGCAAGAGACCAGAAGAGGTGAGGCCAGAGGCACTGATCCACAGTGTCTGTGGTCCTTACCCACCTATGACCAGAGAAGCAGAGTGGGTTCCWCAGACCCCTGCTTCCAAACTCCCCAAGCCTGTAGTCTCTCTGTAGTCTGTCCCTTGAAAGCACAGCCTTTTCTGTCCCCATTCAAGTGACAAGGTATCTTGCCAGCAACTAGGTAATAGCCATGGATCAAGGGCCCAAAGCAGCTTGCTAAGGAAGAATGCTTTCCCAGCCTCAGGAGCGGCTAGCCAGCACTGGAGGATGTGGTGACAGCCTCAGCCTCCTTCAGCTCAGCAGACTTAATATTCCCATCCAGATGTTTCTCTCAGCTGAAGCTAAAACAAGTTCCTCCAATGAAAGATGAGGCAGAGAGTCAACAGCTGTGAAGGATCAGTTTTGTGTGTCCACATCAAGAGCTATATGAGGGACTGCTTCATGTGTCTGTCAAGGGCTCTGCACAGGGCTGGGTTATAGCTTTATGGTAGACTTGTCCAGCCATGCTCAAAACCATCGTTCCATCCTAGTACCAGATAAAAGGAAAAAACAGGGCTGGAGAGATGGCTCAGTGGTTAAGAGCACAGACTGCCTTTCCAAAGGTCCTGAGTTCAAATCCCAGCAACCACATGGTGGTTCACTACCATCCGTAATGAGATCTAAGGCCCTCTTCTGGTATGCCTGAAGACTACAGTGTACTTAGATATAATAATAAACAAACCTTTAAAAAAATTAAAAAAGAAAGGAAAAAAATCAAAGCACTGTACCCGGTGATTCGTAGGCTGCTTGGAGAGAGCTGTTTGGTTAGAGGCAGGGATGGAGCTGACAAAAGCATTGCTAGGGGAGCAGGACTCATGAAAGACAGATCTACACCAATTCTCAATTTTGTTACCTTAACAGTATTTGTAGAGGACTGCTCCCGGAATCACCAAACCAGGCGCCTATTTTCCACACACCCCTGCATGCCACCCCATCTTCCACTCACTGAGGAAAACCAGAGGTTTTGGGTTGAAGAAATTAAACTTTGGTTCTTCCAGCCTAAAGGGAGCAGCAGTTTTATCATCAAGATGTGGTAGGAGCTAGAAAGACCAATGGTTAGGACAGACATGGAGAAGCGCATTCTGCTCCGTTACAGAGAGCCTAAGGGTTAGGACAGCAGAGGTCAGGGTTGCAGGAGCAGAGAACATCAGGATTAATTATCAGTCCAGTGTTGCACTTCAGCTGCCCCACGAAAGGGAGAGTTTTTAAAACCAATGTAACCAACCAGGAGTCTAAGGTGTTGCCTTTGGGCATAGCAGCATCCATGTGTGCCGAGAGCGTTGGAGCAGGTACCCCTCATCCGCTGCCTCCCTGAGTCCGTCTGAGTGGTCTCCCCTTAGCAGTGGTGGGTGTGGTCAGCACAGCCTGTCTGTCTTCTGTCTGTATAGCTAACCAGAGCAAGGAGCATGTCTCTTTTGAAAGCATCAGTAAAAGTCCAAGGAAATATTTTCATTGGCTTGGCTTGGGTCCTGTGCCTGTCCATGGCTCAGTCACTGTGGCCAGGGATGGACTGTTTTCATGACCACATTCACATCCCGAGTCATGCCTAGAGTCAGAAAGTAGACATGGGTCTGCCTGGCCCACTGGACCTGAGCAGGGAAGGTGCTCGGTTAGAACACTTGTGCCCTGTACCTCTCTACGGCTCGGGGGTGACATGCCTTTTTCTTTTTTCCTCGAGACAAGATCTCTCTGTTTATCCCTACCTGTCCTGGAACTCACTCGGTAGATCTAGATGTCTGTTCTGCCAACATGTATGTATATGCATCACATGTGTGCCTGGAGCCCACAGAATCCAGAAGAGGGTGTTAGATTCCCCGGAACTGGAGCCACAGACAGCTTTAAGCTACCATGTAGGTTCCGTCTGATGAAAGAGTAGCAAGCGAGTGTTTTTACTGCTGAACCATCTCTCCAGCTCCAGTATTTTGATTCTTAAATGAAAAAAAAAAAAGGATAGATTTGGAGTGGCCCTGTTTTTCAGACTCAGGGATGACACAGGTGTAATGACTATGGCCACCATCGGAGACAGGCAAGTTTCATATGTCCGCTACTATAGACTTCATAAAGAGTCACACCCAAGTTCAGTCCAGTCTCTGGTACCAGTCAACTTACAGGTAATGCACAAGACAAGACAGGGATGTGTCAAACTATACATGAGTGTGCAGGCACCAAAACAGTGCAGTCTCTGTGTCCTTCCACAGAAACATCAAAAGGAAAAGGAAGAGGTGCCAGAGCGCGCGTGTGTGCGCTTAGAAGAAATGTTGATATGAATACTTTTTAAATGACTAAGACTAAGCTTGAAGCCTGAGGGCTGTGTGTTTGGGTAGAGGGGATGAGCAGGTATGGAGGAATCCAAGAACAGTTGTGGAAGAATAAAGTTGCTCCAAACACACTTTGCAAATCAGAAAAATGTAAACATCTCAAACATGTAGGAAGTAATAACTGTAAAAGCTGAGGCCAGCATCCCCAGGGGCGGGAGGAGATGGTGAGGACTGCGCACAGGCCGGGTGACCAGCCCGGTCCTGTTTCCACATTTACCTGCATGTGGCCTTTAGAAGAATTTTGAAGCACACATTTGTGTGGGCCTCTGTGTCTGTTTCATTTAAGATTAAAAAGAATTGGGGCCTGGAGAGGTGGCTCACGGGTAGGAGTGTTTGTTTCACAAGCAGGAAGACTGAGTTCAGATCCCAGCACCCACATACATAGCTAGTCACATAGTTTAATATAGACGGAAAATTAGCTTTTGCCAAAAAAAGGAAAAAAGAAGGCCAGTTATGATCTCACGCATTGTAACTCTTACAGGAAAGGTTGCTCGGGCGGTATAACCAGCGACCTATTCCTCCCCCAAAAACCACACAAATGAGTTCCAAGTTCTGGGAGAGCGTTTGGCTCAAGGAAAAGAGTAAGAAAACAATAAGGAAAACACCCAGCATCTCTCCTGGCCTCCACCCCTGCACACACACACACACACACACACACACACACACACACACACACACACACAGAGAGAGAAGATAAAATGTTTTATAAAGGTTGAAACCATAGGATTAGGGGTTGGGGGAGCGAGATGTGCTGGCAGAAGTACCCAGTGTCTGCCGAGAGACACTGAAGGTGCAGGGCAGAGAAGCAGCAGAGAGAACCACTTCTGCCAAGGCTGGAAACAGCCATGGCTTTGAGGAACTGTGGCCAGAGAGGTGTGAGCTCTTGTGTGCCCTTCTGAGTCCTCTGAGCAGCCCAGGCCCTCCAGGCCTGGGTGGGCAGTGCACCAGAGGAGGTTGTCTCCACGGTCCAGCCTAGCTTTTATCTTAGCAGTGGATGAAAAGAACATCAGAGAATGTTAGGTGGAACTTTAAGAACATGGAGAAGGGGAAGGGTGACAGCAGTGAGGTGATAAAGTGGCCTTCTCTGTGAAGAGTCCAGTGCAGGAGTGAGCTTAAGGAACAGCGAGAGTTCCTCATCCGAGTGGGACCAGCTGGGCTGCGGCAGTGTACAGGAATGCCTGCCAAAAGATGGGCCTGGGGGCAAGGACAGAGCCTGGGGCTGGACCACGGGAGGGTCGGAGAAGAGATAGAGCTTACAGAGAACCTAGGGCAGTGTTTCTCAGCCTTCCTTCCTAAAGCTGTGACCCTGTAACACAGGTTCTCATGTTGCTGACCCCCAGCCATAACATTATTTCTTCGCTACTCTCTACCTGTAACATTGCTACAGTCATGAATCATGATGTAAATACCTGCTGTGCAGGATGTCTGCTGTGTGAGCCCTGCGAAAGGGTTGTTCCGCAGTTGAGAGCCACTGTCTAGAGTGACTGGCAGCTAGCCATGTGGGGCACATGAGAGGTCCAGAGAGACCTGTGGATTGGAGACAGACATGGGGGTGAGCAGGCAGCTGTGATGCTGGGGAGAGCCCAGCATCCAAGGACAGCAGTGTCTGGGGCAGTGCAGACAGCAGCGCAGACAGCAAGGCTTAGGGAGATGGCTGGAGAGTGGAGGTAAGAGAGGGTGGGAGAGGCGGGCTGGCTGTGCAGGGAGGGGCCTGGGGAGAAAGCCCACTGGCTAGCACAAGCCCTTTGTCTTGTTGGTCACTTGTTTGGTTTGTAGAGTAGAAGGAATGAGATCATTATTTCATAGTCGTGGCATGGAACTTGTTAGGGGAGAGTGTCAGGTCCCAAAGAAACCTGGGACAACTTACTCAGTTCCTGTGGCTCCTCCTGGCACTTCTCACCCCACCCCCTCACTCCCCCACCCCCACCCTAAACGTCTCCAGCCCCAGGGCTGGGCTTCCCTTCCCCCAGCCTCTGATTCCAATATAATCCAGGCATTTCTGCTGTGCTCACTCTTGTCGTCTTGTTCCTCATCTCCTCTCTTGGCCCATTTGTCCTCTCCTCTTCTCTCTCTCCTCTTGCTCTCCCCCTGCAAGTCTAGTGAGACATCCTCTTCAGAATGCTGTCTCTGAAAAGCAGGGCAGTGTGCCGGGGGTGTGGAGGAGAAAAAACACCGATAATGAAAGATTAGAGGCCCCAGAAGGGAATGGCGCTGTTGGTCTTTGGAACTTGGAGAGTGTCCTGTGTTCCTGGCTGTTTAACAATGATGCAAGGACCCTGCCTCAGGCTTCCGGTGCCTGGACTAGGAATTCTGCTTTCTATAAAGCACATGCCTTCTCTGTTGTTACAGAGCAGGTTTCATGTTCTCCATGTTCTTTCCTACTTCAGTTACTCCCCAGAGATGGGGAATGCTCTTATTTAATAGCTAAGAAGCTGAGGCACTAAAGAAGACATTCACAGTCATCCCACAGACTGGACATGGAAGTCAGGACAAGAACATGGTCATCTCTTGTTCCTGAGTCCCCAGGCAGGAGAGGGGAATGCTCTCGGTGTTCCAGGCCTGCTTCTAGGGCCTTTCTTTGGTTTTGTTTTGTTTGTTTTTTGACCTTAGATGAAGAATCCTCACTTTGTAACAGCCAAGGCTGACCTGTTACCTCTCTTCCGCAGGCCTGGGTTGCCAACTATGAGCGACCTCGGATGAATGCCAATTCCTTGCTGGCCAGCCCCACAGGCCTCAGCCCTTACCTGCGCTTTGGATGCCTCTCCTGCCGCCTCTTCTACTACCGCCTGTGGGACTTGTACAAGAAGGTGAGGTGCGGGGACTGTGCACGGTTGCCCCCAGGCACAGCACTTGTTGCCAGTCATCCCAAAAAAAGGCCCCTTCCCTTTGGCTTTGGGGCTGGGCTGTCACAGTTCTGGAGACATTCAGTTCAGGATAGCCCGAGATGGTTGGTTTCCTAGAGGTGACAGCTGGGCACAACTGAGTCACTGATGTGAATGAACCCAGTTTCTTCTGTGGTTCTGGAGACAGAAAAGCGGGCCTTGGGGGCATTAGAGCTGGTATCTTCACTCAGCTGAGAAGTGAAGGCTTGGGACCTGGCGTGGGGAGTGAGCCTTGAGGCCAGGGGCAGTCATCAGCAGCTGCCCTCCCCGGAGCTGGGGCCGGAGTGTAAGGGGAGGTAAGTGCGGGCAGGGCTGGCCTGGAACGGCCCCACACAGACCGTGCCATGCAGCCTGCAGGCTCTGAGCCCCAGGGAGGCGCCCTTAGGTCATACTGTGCCTTGGATTTTAGTGCTGCTTTCCCTAGCCTGGCCGGCATCAGCTCCACGGAGTGGGGTAGCATTGGAGGTTTGCTCCGTAGGTCATCGGGAGGGGGCAATCATTGTGTATAAAGTCCAACCTAATCCATTTATGTCTCGGACTGTTGTTTATACGTTGTTTACCCAAAATCTAGGCTTAGTACTTTGTAATTTTTTAATATAGTATATTCTGATCACAGCTCCCCATGCCCCAACTCCTACATTCTCCCTACTTTCCACCCTCTCAGGTCCACAGCYCTTCTTTCTCTTTCTCACTAGAATACAAACAAACATCTACAGAAAAAGAAAGAAAGAAAGAAAGAAAGAAAGAAAGAAAGAAAGAAAGAAAGAAAGAAAGAAAGGAAGGAACCTGAATTGAACAAAACTAATGAACAGGAGGAAAAAGAGCGAAAGAAAAAGTCCAAAAAACACATATAAGCACAGACATAGGTTTGCACACATGGAGGTCCCACAAAAGCACAGAACCAAGACCTAATGAATAAGAGAGACCTGCATGCTGTAAGGTGCAGATGAGAGAAAGAAGCAAGGAAGGCAGGCGGGGAGGGAGGAAGGGCTCAGCCAAAGCATTCTGAGCCACACCCCGAAAAACACCTCCCCCAAAAGCCTCACTGAGTTCACGTCCTCTGCCGCCCGCCCTTGAGTGCAGTCTGTGTACCCAGTAAGACTCCATTGCAGAAAACTAACTCCCCTTTGTGAGCAGTTATCAGTTGGAGGTAGTGCTCGGGTTAGGGATGAGGGCTGTGTCCACGGCCTCTGCTCTGGGACCTCGTCTGACTTAGACCTGTGCAGGCCCTGTGCATGCAGCCACAGCCCCGTGCACTCAGCATGCCCCGGTCCCGCGGTGTCCAGAAGGCCTCGTCTCTGTGCTGACTCCCCTCTCCACTGGCTCCTAACAGTCTTTTCATCTCCCCTTCCGAAGAGTCCCCTGAGCAGAGGGAGAGACTTGCTGGAGATCTTCCTGTTTAGAACGGAGTATTCTAAAGTGTCTCACTCTGCACTTTGTCCAATTGTGGATCCCTGTATTTGTTCCCATCTACTGCAGGAGGAAGTTTCTCTGATAATGGCTGGGCGAGACACTGTGCATAGCATGTGATTAGGAGTCATTTCATTGCTGTAGCCCGTTAGCAGAACAGTAGTGTTTGGTTTTCCTATAGGTTCGCGGCCACCTGGGCAGTGTCAGGGACGGCCCCATCTCATGGAGTGGGTCTTTATTCAGTCACATAGTGGTTGGTTACTCCCACAGTGTGAGTGCCACTGTTGTGCCCGTGTGTCACGGGCAGGCACCACTGTAGAACAGAGGGTGTGCGACTCGGTTGCCTATCTCCTCTAGTAGCATGCAGAGTTCATCCCAGTACTATGAACACTAGATAGTGGAGGTGAAGGCTCTAGGGAGACACCAGCTCCACTTCTCTGGATTCAGTGAGTTATTTAGCTGTTCAGATTTCATATTTTAAATTGCTGATGATGTGTAAAATCTCTTCAGCTTTCTAGAAGCCACAGACTTCAGAGTAGTCTTGAAGAGTGTGGTTCCCATGGCAGAGTTCCATAGCATCATTCCTCTATCTCACCTCTGAAGCCATTCCTGGTGCCCAGGCCAGGGCTGCATGTTGTACACTTTATAAGTCTGGTCCCTCTACACATCTCGGGAATTTGGAGTCATGCTGCTTGGGAGAAGGTCCAGGTTGTTCTGTGCAGAGACCTCAGCATCACAGTGCTAACTAAGAACCAGGCAGGTACTCATCTCTGTGTACTGCGCCCACCCCTTAGGTGAAGAGGAACAGCACACCCCCCCTCTCCTTATTTGGACAACTCCTGTGGCGAGAATTTTTCTACACAGCGGCCACCAACAACCCCAGGTTTGACCGAATGGAGGGGAACCCCATCTGCATCCAGATCCCCTGGGACCGCAACCCCGAAGCCCTGGCCAAGTGGGCCGAGGGCAAGACAGGCTTCCCTTGGATTGACGCCATCATGACCCAACTGAGGCAGGAGGGCTGGATCCACCACCTGGCCCGGCACGCCGTGGCCTGCTTCCTCACCCGCGGGGACCTCTGGGTCAGCTGGGAGAGCGGGGTCCGGGTGAGTGCAAGCTGGCCTGTCCCCTGTGACCAGGCCTAGCCAAGGGCAGCTCCTTATAGGCTGGGGCTGGGGTGGGATCCCTGGGTCCAGGAGATCCCTGCTGCATCCTCGGGGCCCTCAACAGAAGGGCTCTGGCTCCCTGAGGGTATTACAGTATTTCAGATTTGGAAAGAGCCAGAGCGTCAGGTCTCCAAGAAGGCTGGTTTTCCCATCTAGGTATTTGACGAGCTGCTCCTGGATGCAGATTTCAGCGTGAATGCAGGCAGCTGGATGTGGCTGTCCTGCAGTGCTTTCTTCCAACAGTTCTTCCACTGCTACTGCCCTGTGGGCTTCGGCCGGCGCACAGACCCCAGTGGGGACTACGTCCGGTAAGGATGCACGCCAGACTCTGGCTCTGGACCACTGTGGCCTCCTCCTGGGTCGGGGTACCCTAGGCCCTTTAAAGAAGCGTCACAGTGTGCTGATACAGTACCTGGTGTGTGTTTCAGGCGATACCTGCCCAAATTGAAAGGATTCCCCTCTCGGTACATCTATGAGCCCTGGAATGCCCCGGAGTCGGTTCAGAAGGCCGCCAAGTGCATCATTGGTGTGGACTACCCGCGGCCCATCGTCAACCATGCAGAGACGAGTCGGCTCAACATCGAGCGGATGAAGCAGATCTACCAACAGCTGTCACGATACCGGGGACTCTGTAAGGATTCCTGTCCCCAGTGACATCCCACTCACCAGGGGGACTTAACCTGAGAGCTTGTTCAGGTGTCGGATGCCCCAGGCTGTGGAAGACACTACAGGCTGGGCCAGATTGGGCCGCCACAGTGGCTGTGGGGGTTGGAAAAGGTGGAGCTGTGTGGTCCTGCCCCCTGGCTCCTTTGCTTCTCATGAGCTGTAGCCCTCTTAATCTGTGTGCATTCTGACTGCTCTTTTCTTAATCCCAGGTCTGCTGGCATCTGTCCCTTCCTGTGTGGAAGACCTCAGTCACCCTGTGGCAGAGCCTGGATCTAGCCAGGCTGGGAACATCAGCAACACAGGTAACCAGTCAGTTACACTGGCCTCTGCCTCCCTGTGGCCTGTGCCACCAGCACGTTAGACATTGAGGGCTGAGGCCACAGTGAGCATGTGGCTGATGAAGTCACATCCCACCCAGGGCACTCGGTAGGACAATCAATAAGAGCGTTCATTTAAGAATTTCGGAGGGAAGCAACACTGAGGGGCTGATGTAGGACTAGGAACTGGGCTTCTTCAGGCCACTTTCAATAGGAGCAGCCCAGGGACACCTCCTTAAGTGCTCTTTAGCTTCATCTTGATAAGAACAAGGAAAGGAAATAGCAAGAAAGGCCCCCAAGCAGGCGCAGTGCAGAGCCAGGGATGAGGGAGCAGAGCAGCTTTGTCACAGGGCGCCCTGTCTTCCTGCACTGAGGAAGTCAGCAGAGCAGGGCAAGGGACACTGAGGTTTTAAACCCCGCTGCCTGCCGCACACGCAATAACAGTGAGGAGACGAGGAATTGGGCGGTGCGGATCTAGGCAGGAGGAGCAGAAGGAAGGAGCAAGGGCGTGCTGCTCAGGTTGGGACTCTCCACAGCACGACAGTGGCCAGAACCCTGCCATCTCCTGATCTCCCGGGCCTGCAGAGGGAAACCTCACTTGAGAGCAAGGACTGCAGCTAGGCCTAGAGCCAGATCTGAGCACCATAAGTTGGCCCTGCTGCCAGTGGGCCAGGCCACGCCCTCCTCATACAGTTCCAAGTGATGTTACCACTGAAAAGGAGGCCAGGGCAGGGCTCCCTGTCCCCAAAGAGCAATCATTGCACAGCGTGAGACCATTAGGCTGTGTATCTATGACCCGTTCCTGTGCCTCTCCACAGGCCCCAGACCACTGTCCAGTGGCCCAGCTTCCCCTAAACGCAAGCTGGAGGCGGCTGAGGAACCACCCGGTGAAGAACTGAGCAAGCGGGCTAGAGTGACCGAGATGCCTGCCCAAGAGCCTCGCAGCAAGGACTCCTGAGAGTGAGTTGTGGTTTAAAAAGCTGTTGCTTGCCAGCTGGAGGTTCAGACAGCAAACCAGGTTAAGCTGTGATAGGGTGGGGTTTCATCTCAGAACCCTCCGTTTTGGCTTTCAGACCTAAACCAGTCATTCTCAACTTGTAATACCGCAACCCTTAAATGCGCTTCCTCACACTGCAGTGAGCCCTAACCATACAGTTAATGCCATTACTAATTCAGAACCATAGTTTTGCCACTGTTATGAATCATCATGTTAACTATCTGATAGTTAGGATGTCTGGCATGCAACCCCCATGGATCATGGCCCACAGGTTGAGAACCACTGCTCTAACCCTTTACAGGTCGGTGGAGGGAGGGGGCAGGGCCAGTGTTTGTTTATTTGTTTGAGACAGAGCCTCACTGGGTAGTTGAGGATAGTTTTGGACTTGTAATCCTCCTGCCTCATCCTCCTGTGTGCTGGAATTTTCAGATGTGAGCCACCATGTCTAGTTTACCTTCTAAAACTTAAAAGAAAAAAAAAACTTTTTTAAAGGAAGAAGGATTTATTTTGGAAGAAAGAAATTTAGAAGTTGAAAGCTTTTGATTTCTGTCAAGGGGTTTAGTTTTGTTCTGTTTGTTTACTTGATCTTTCTGGCTCCCAACATAAGCACAATCTGAGACCCGATGTGAGGCTGTGAAGCGGTGGGTGGGAGGCTGTGTTCTGTAGGCAGGCCAGACGAGGGCGACACTGGGCTCCAGATGGCTGGAAAGGGCTCAACCCAGGCCGAAGGACCAGAGGGCCAGCTGCCTCTGCCCGCAGGGTCTCCCCTCTCCTCACCGGGGCTCTGGCTTGGCACATGCCAGTCCGTCCTCATCTTTTCTGCAGGGTTACTGAATCATTAAAAAAGGAGAGAAACAGAGAGGGAGAGAGAGTCAGTCGGTCTCCTCTTCCCTGTTCCTCTTTCCCTAAGGCAGGAAAGGCATTTAGGCCAGTACTGGGGAAGTGTGGATTGATTGCCGTCCTCCGATCAGTCCTGCGTCCTCTCCTGTCAGGCTTTTCCCAGCTTCTGCGTCAGCAGACTGGAGGGTGCCTTTCACCATGGAGGCTTGCTTCTTTTTCTGGTCCCGATCGCTCAGGGCCTCACTGGGCTTCTGCAGTCTCGGTTTATGTGTTCATCGAGGTGGCAGGCACTTGGTGCATTGTCCTTTAGACACTGACAGTGGGAGGGCAAAGTTGTGCTGTCTCGTCCCTGGAAGAGCCACCACCATAGATGCACTAATCTGTGTGCTAGCTAATGTGATGGCTAATCACCTTGATTGGTTAACTCCCTGATTTTGAGGCAAGATTAACAAATAGAATGCTTAGATGTATGAGTCAAGGTCGCTCAGTAAGCCGATGGCGTATAGTGCAGCATGGGCTTGTCACCAGCAGGTGTATAGGGGAGTGACATATAACACATGCCACATTAATGTGGGTCCATCCACAGTGACTTGGGAAGAGACTAACAGCCCTAGAACAGTTCCTGGAGAACTACAGACTCAGCTTATCGAGAGAACTGTCGATGGGCTGCGTGATGGAGTGTGAAACAGCTTACACCAGGGCACTGAGTCCCGGAACAGCAAAACCAGTTCAGTTTACACGACTTGTACAAGTTACATAATCTCTAGGAGGGTAGTTTTCCTTCCTAAAAACCGGGTGCTTGTTCCCAGGATTAAGCGCAGATGCCAGGCAGGAGATGTGGGAATGCTCTTAGGCTGAGCCTCCCGACGCCCAGGATCCCAGATCCCAAATGCCAGGAAATCCGAACCTGTTTGAGTGTCAACTGCGAAATCTCTGCAGATAGCCTTAAGTTTGGAAAACCCTGGACTTTAAAATACCTCTGGACTCACTGGACACTCAGTGTGGTTCAGCCCCACTGCTCGGCTAAGACAGATGGGGACTTTTTTTTTTTTTTTTTTACCTCCGGGGTCTCAAAGATGAGGCTTGTGGGCTTTGGTTTGGTAGCCCGAGATGACAGCTGCTACTGAGCACCGGTGCCTCTTTCCTGTGGGTCAGGACAGCGAGCAGGCCATGCTTACCTCATGTACACTGCATGCCCGGCTCCCATGACAGGCCGGCTGGGAGTGTTGTGAACTAGACTGGCAGTCCCTGCCCCACCCCACTTTGGGTGATACTAGTTGGAGGAGACAGTGTAAGCAGAGGTATTTAATTTCAAGAGGCCATAAGTGTTATTAAAAAAAAAAATGCAGCTGCATAGAAGAGAAAGGCTGGGTCAGAGAGCGTTTGCTGACTCGGGAGCTGTGCTTTAAGAAACACTGGGGTGGCCAGGTAGTAGTGGCACGCGTCTTTAATCCCAGCACGTGGGAGGCAGTGGCAGACGGACCCAATAAGTTTGARGACAGCCTGGTCTACAGAGCAAGTTTCAGAACAGCTAAGCCTACACAGAGAAACTCTGTCTCAAAAATCCAAACCAACCAAACAAAAACAGTCCCTGGCTTAGACTGTTGTCTGGGACAGACCCATGGCCTGGGTGGTGTTACCTAGGAAGACTAGATGGCGGTAGATTCCAGCGGTGTCACACAGTGTGTCGGCCTCCCCACCTGCGCCTCTCTGAGTCCTGYAGCATGGTGCTCCCTGCTGGCGTGGTTCTTAGTGGGGTTAGTGCCTGTCAGTCTGATGCTCTGGAAAACCGTCGCACCAGGCAGTGAGGGCCCCGAGYGAGCTCCTGGGAGGGACGCTGCTGTGGAGCAGGATGACTGAGCCAGCGTCTGGAGGACACTAAGCCCTGGGTGGGCAAACGCCACTGAGAGGACTGATGCTGACATCAGGGGACGTCAGCCAGGTCGAGGAGTGCCTTTCCTGCACTGCGTGTGGATGCTCATGTGTCACCTGCTGAGGTCCCGAGGGCTGTTTCTCACGGCTTCTGCCCTGCATCTTCATTAGGTAGTTAAGCCAGGGAATGCGCTTGAAGACAGAGAGAGGGACCAGGAGGCCGGACGATGTGACAGGAGCAGAACTCTTTCCAAGATAGACAGAGCACGTTTCTGGAAACCCCGAGAGAAGAGCACAGTGCCTCCTGTGTGCAGTCCAGGGCATCTAGGCCTTGGACCCTCATCTGTGGCATTAGTCTTGCAAGAGGAACAGACCCTACAGAACATTCATGTTTACAAAGAATATATTCAGTTGTCTTACTCGGTGGGAGAGTGAGTCCAGCAGTGGCCATCTGCACAGTGGAGAGGCTGAGGACCCAGGAACTGCACATCCTGCAGGGCTGGTGCTGAAGGCCAGGGGATTCCTGGAGAGCCTCTGATCAGAGAGACTGGGCTTGATGTCCGTGAAGAATGGCAGAGCAGCAGCAGCAGGGTAGATGCGCTCAGCAGCAAGGAGCGCAGACAGGCAGGCAGAAGCAGTCCCACTCTCCGCTTGGAGCTCCATCTCCGGGCTACGGCTAGAAGGCACTGCCACTGGGAGACTCTTCCTCAGTTAGTTCTTCTYGGACACGTTCTCACTCACCCAGTCGGAGACAAGGCCCTTGGTTGCTCCCAAATCCGATCAAGATGACAGCCAAAATTAACCCTCCCATCTGTGAAACGCTCTGCACTAGTCAGCTGCCCTGCAGCCAGGACACACACCAGGGCGTCAAGGAGAAAATCAAGACGCCCGTGTGAAAAGTCTGAGTGAGGGAAGCAGACAGGCAGAGGGAGGCTCGCGGGGGCCTTGCATGTGCTTCAGGGTGACTTTGATCGCATGGCTGGTGGGCCACAGAGAGGAGGCTTTGGGTCCAGTCAGAATGGTGTGGATGGGAAGACCATCTGCCCATCCTCCGTCCATTTTAGTCATGTGACTGGGGCTTGAGGCCAGGGTCTGAGAACATTCCCCACATTCAGTCTCAGCTCTGCTCTCGGCACTGTGACCCTGCTGTCTCATGAGCGCTCATTACACTGTAAATCGGTACTCCAGAAAGACATCGCTAGGTTCTGTGCTTGCCTCAAACCCATGCCAACCGAATGTTCTACATTTAGTTTTTACAATGTTCACTAAACTGAACAGAGGAAGCAGTGAGCTTCCAAATAGCACTCCTGTCAGCTGGTGCCGTAGCCCGCAGAGCTGCTGACACAGGCTTCCATCAGCATCTGGCTATGCGCTGGCCCCTCTGCCGCCGCCACTGCCCATCGTAACTGACTCTTAAGAGTGTCTTCCCATTTCCAACCTTTCCACTTTATTTTGTTTAAGGTTCTATCTATGCCACTATGTTGACTTTCTTCCTTTTTACATCTTGGTGAAAAGTAATATAAAGATTCCTTATTGGTTAAAAACAGAACATCAGGGGCTGGAGAGACGCTCAGACAGACAGCACTGGGGAGACACTCAGGCAGCGCTGGGGAGACACAGCGCTGGGGAGACACTCAGGCAGCGCTGGGGAGACACCCAGACAGCGCTGGGGAGACACCCAGACAGCGCTGGGGAGACACCCAGACAGCGCTGGGGAGACACCCAGACAGCGCTGGGGAGACACTCAGACAGCGCTGGGGAGACACTCAGACAGCGCTGGGGAGACACTCAGACAGCGCTGGGGAGACACCCAGACAGCGCTGGGGAGGAACTCAGACAGCAATGGCTGCTCTTGCAAAGATGCCAAGGTTT
>BDUI01000260.1:59650-70028 GCA_002335545.1 Apodemus speciosus
AACCAAGAAAGTCTGATTTTAGCTCTGCTCCCAAGAGAGTGAGCCCTGGGATACTGGGGCACACCTTTGGAAGGGTAAGCATGTGTGGCCTTGAAAGATGGGAGCAGAGTCTGTTGGAAGTTGATTTAAACAAGTGTGTGCTGGGTGCTTTTTCTGATTATGGAACTCTGCCATCTGGTCCCTAGTGGAATGTCTGGATGTGGGGTGGAGTGAGGGCTTTTCATCTTCCACTTTACCTGTTTGGGTACCATTTGGCTTCTTATTTTTGGATTAGCCTGTGTATCAGTTACTGAGTTACTTACAGCGTAGCAAAAGGATATTTTTAACTCATCCATGTTCTTCATAAATAAAGCTCCAGGGAARGAAGGGAATTTGGAGCATTACACAATGGATCCGTTGACCCTGGGTGTGTGGGATGAAGGGCTGGAACAAAGGAGAGTCAGCCCAAGTGGACGGCTCAGCAGGACAAAGGAGTATTCATGGGACGCAATCTGAACGGCCTGCTTTAAGTACATGCCTGGGAGTCCTGGAAAAGGGGGACCTCAGATGTCAACTTGTCAGGGCTGGGGTACGGGTGCTGAGTGCGTGCCTGGTGTGCTGGAGGGGCTGGCTTCCACTGTGGAAGGAAACAAAACAGAAAAAGAAAAATGATCCAGTAGGTATCTCTTATGCAGAAACATGAAYGTGCAGTGACTTCCCCAAGAACACACAGCAAGTTAATAACAACGTTGGGATGGAGTTAGGACCCAGACGGAAGCCTGGATGGTGTCAGATGACCCCACTGCGCTGCCTCCGTGTGAGAGGCGCTCGCCACAGAGCAGAGGACCTCATTGTCAACTTTACAGAGCCATACACATCGCYAATCAAACCTTATGCCAGGCTCACCAGCAGGAGCAGTGCGCAGAGGTCCTGATGTGTGTCACCTCATRCAGGTGACAATCTAGAGGCAGACAGTGTCTTCCCAGATCGGCCAAGTGTGGTGGTCGTGCCGGTACGCGTCCCACAGAGGAAAGTCAAGCAGTCCTCATAGAGGGGGAAGATTCACAGGGAAGGACAGGCTAGGGAACAGGCAGACAGGCAGGGTGGCACCTGCCTGGCAGTGTGGAGGGCAAAGTTGTGCAGTGGGTGCTGTCCTGGGGTCAGGCAGGGACTGCCAGCAGCCGGCGGATGGCGTGAGCTCACTGTGGCTGCTGGGCAGTGGATGGGGAGRGCCGGGAGACTTATGGTTGGACCGTCCATCCTACCCAGGCTGCAGTCAGCCGAGAAGGCATGGGTTCAGCCTAGGAGAGGGTTCGGGGATGGGGCAGATCAGATCCTCCCACTGCTCTCAGGGTAAAGAAGACGCAGTAGTGACAAACCAGGGTGGGGCCTGGGCTCCTSAGGAGMTGAGAGGCTAGTCGGGCAGTAGGCTGATCACCTCGGCGCTTGCCAGATTTTACATTGGTGATCTTGGCTGATGCAGTTGCTGGAGTCAAGTRAACAATTGGTTTAGGTAGAGAGGGCAGGTAGGAAGAGTTAAAACTGTGGTCCTGGGAGTGGCGCTGTTCAGAGGAGACTACTGTCACCTTGGGAGGTGGTGAGAAAAAGATGGGGACCAGCGTCCAGGCTGGGGACCGCCAGCCTTGCTGTGGTGAGGATAGGGAGCAGAATGGCGATTGTTGCCTCTGGCCTGGATGGTGAACCTGTGGTATGTAGTAGAGGTTAGCCTTCGAGCCTCACGCAGCCCAACCGTAGCCTGGGAAGGAGTTCTGCCCCAGCCGCCGAGCATCAGCCCTCATCTGGGTATCTGGAGCCCTAATTCTGCCTTGGGGACTAAGGTTCCTATAAAACTGTCACGGCTCCCACCCCGCTCAGGGGTCTTATCTGTTCTAGGATGTCACCTTTGCCCCCTGGCCCTGCTCACACTCACGTAGAACTCTGGGAAACTCTACGGGGAGCTGGCTGTGCTGTGAACACAGAAGTAAGGGCCACCCTGCTCTCACCCCCGCCAGGCAGCCACGCTTCCGGCATCTAACAGGAGCTCGTTGGTGGCTGCATGTAAATAGCTTTCACAGATTGGAGTGAGTTCAGGAGACTGAGGCCAGGGGGACAGTGCAAAGACTAGAGAGGTGAGTCTGGAGCTAGGTTTTGGGRGCCAGAACCAGACGTTTGCCCAGGAAAGCAAGGTTTCACCCGTCGCACACCTGCCCGTCTACGTGGGGTTTGTGTATGTGTTCTCGGGGAAGCCGAGGTGAGGTCACGGGTGTACGCAGTGCCAGGCATCAGAGAACCTCATTGCACATACATGATGGAGGGAGCAGTCTCCAGGCCCCGCCTGCCCTTTTGCTTACTTTATTGGTCAGAATTGTCATTCTCCACATTCAKTCACAGACACACAATGTTCATTCCAGAAGACACATACACTGTCTATTCAMCGGGATGCCGTGCCCACACTTCCCATCCGGCCCTGGGCTAGACTCRCCCACCTGGCTCTAGCAACCCAGTTCTAGCTTGGTGCCTAAAGGGTCCCACAAATGGGGTGAGCAGTACCACCCCATTCAACACCGTACACACTTTTGTGTGGAAGAGATTTCTACAGGTGGAACTGTCCGATTTCGAGGGGCTGAGTCACCCTCTGTTCAAGTTGGGTCCTTACAACTTGAAGTCCAAGTTGGTTTGCAATAGGGAACTTACCTCAACATCGCAAGTCAAAAATACAGAAGGATACAGGAACGCTGCAGTTTGCTCAACACTTACTGAGACCTCTTACTGTGGGGCCTTACCTGATGAAGGGCATTATTGACCATCTGCCCTTGTGCGTGTGTGTGTGTGGGGGGGGGGCACCATGGGCCTTACAACCCAAAAGGAGAAGTACAGTTATTCCATAACTACAACTAGGAGGGGCTAAGAGACACCAGAAAGGTGGAGTGTCCTGTTCTTCTAAGTCAGAGGAACCCTGGGGCTGTTGGAGCAGGARGCTAGACAATGGGGTGCCCTCGGGACCTCTTGGAAGCCAGCTCCGTAGGATTCAGGGCTCTGAGGTCGGGCCGGACCCCTGGATCTCAAGTGGGCTCCATCACAGGAAACCCACAGTGCACCACGGCTAGTCCTATTACCTCAGGCAGGAAGCTGGCAACCGGGGGCTCAWGTGTGGCTTCCGACAGCCCAAACCTGGCTTCCACTCGCCTTACTCAGTGAAGGCTCAGCGCGTGCTCGGCCCTCACTTCCTGTGCGTGGCCGCCTGCCTCTGCCCGTCCCTCTGCTGAAGGAGCAAAAGAGGAGGCGAGGAAAGCGGCACTGCTGTGGGGAGGGACAAGGACAAGGGAACCGAGGCAGCAGGACGGCGTGAAAACACATGAGACAACCTGGAGCGGGTTCGCTTGAACCATTCAGCAGAACCCAGCCCCGGCCAGGGCACGGTGGGGAGTGTGGGGCGTGCTCACGCCAGAGCCCGGGCAAGGTGGAGACCAGCACTTCGAGAGGGTGTGTACTGCGGAAGGACCGACGTCAGAGTCAGGCTGGCCTCCAGGACCACCAAACATGACTATGCCGTGTGTCTACCCAGCATGGGCAAGCAGATGYACCCCTGCTGCCCTGGGAGCTGCCCAAGGCACATCCCCCAGGAAGAAGCTACCACCCTGTCGGACTATGTGGTTCTCGGGTGCCACCTCCCAGGCCAGGGCTCAGATTCCCAAGAAAATGTCTTGGGTGAGGTGAGGAGGACCACCTCCCTTCTGTCCACCCCGGGCCTCCTCCAGCGTCCTACCCCACTGAACTCCGTGTTGCTACCCCCGAACACGGAGATGCGAGTCCCTTTCCCTCCGGCAAGTTTCTCTTGGTTCTGCCCAGGAGATCTAACCCATGGTGGCTAGGGGACAGTGGGTGGCAGCCCTTGGCCAGGCCTGCCCCCTCCTTGGCAGTGACCTCCTCCCTCCTGTRTAATCCAGAYGCTCCATCTTATCCTGGGGTGTCCAGGAAGAAAGGAACTGAGGTTTACAACACCCATGCCCGGGCTGTAGGGCACCCCGTCTGTGAGATAGCCCAGACCCCTCTTCCAGGGCGGTAAAGACATGTAGCAGGGTCAGAGCCGGGCTGGTGGCAGCTCAGAAGAAACGTGAGGGTTTGCTCTTAGCCCCAGGCCTGACACRGGTCATCCGGCCACCTTGCCCTGCTTARGAGAAGCGCCCCAAGTAAGACAAGGGTAAGGACACTGAGGGTTTTAAATGGGTGAAACGTGTCATCCCCTCAACCCCTGATACTTCTTTCATGGGTGTGTTCAGGAGGAGAGAAGGTAAGAACACCCTCCCTCCCCTCGAGGGAGCTAAGGGTTAACGGGAGGCCAGTGGGACCAGAGCCCAGTGTCCTTCTCATCTTTGCTCAATTACCCGAGTGCCCTCATATGGTCTGGCCCCGTTGTTCAGAGGACTGGCTTATCAGGTCATGCTGAGAGGACATAGATACCCAGGCATAGCCTGAGGCCCTATAGCATCCTGGAGYCCCACTGCAAACCCTTGAGTTTGAGGAAGGGGAGAGACCGAGGCTGTCCGTGGCCCACACCTGGCACGTATCTACTGGCAGGTAGTGTGCGCCTGACACCCACATCAGCTCTGCCCCCAGGAGCACCCAGTCTAGATGGGAGCCAGGAAGGGAAAAACACAGATGATGAGAGAGGTGCGCTCCACCCATCTTTGTAACCAGGATGGGTAGGACATCTCTGATGGATCCAACCAGAGGACGACACCTGCCCCATGAGAGGGCTAGGAGGGCTTCCTGGAGGAAGGCGTCTCTGAGCACTGTTGGGGCCCAGTGCCCACCCTTGGGAGGCAAGGCTCAGTAAAGAGTCAACACACAAGGCTGGAGTCTCCTCCTTGCAGAGAGCCCTGGAGGGTTTTTGAGTGAGGACAGACAGGGTGGTGGTGTCCCTTAAGACTTTGTCTCAGGACCACAGGACGGGTTCAGAGAGGTATAGGGAGCCTGAAGCTGGCAGGCAGGGTGGTGTGGTGAGTGCAGAAATCGGACCAGGGTTTGGCAATAAGGAGACAGGTGTGTGCAGACACCAGTAGAGCTGGGGGCATCCGAGGACACTCCCAGAGAAGATGCCTAGTGGGACCCAGGAACTGCCAAGCTGTCTGGGTCCCAGATCTTACAGACAGGCTGCATTTAAGGCTAGCCACAGGGCCWGGAGGCCAGACTGAGGCTGGTGCCCCGGCCCCTGGCCCAGCCYCCTTGCTACTTCCGGACCAGCCCCCTTGCCACTTCCGGACCAGCCCCCTTGCCACACCTCCATGCCTAGGAACCTGCTACCTTTGGGGTCWGAATTTTCCAGGGCACTTGTCACTAGGGACATCCATGTTCAGCCAAAGTCATTCCCAAAGGACTCCCAACCCTGCTCCAAAGATGTCCAAACTGTAGTGGTACTCATTGCTGTCTCCCCGCGCATCCTTACAGTGAGTGCCAATCCCCGACCCAACCGCCCTGGCCCTGGCCTTGGCCTTGCAGAAGCCTCGCAGATGCGGTGTGGAGGCGGAGCCTGTGTCTGTGTGGAATCAGGTGTCCATTCTTGGGGCCCTTCGGRAGGCCCCTCCATTTTCCCATTTGGCACCCTGAGTGTGGCGCTGGCCCTTTAAACCAGATCAGGGTCTGGCGTTGAGGGAGAAAAAAAATTACCAGATTTCTGCTGTCTGCTTACATGCCTGGCCTTGGGAGAGAAGGGGGGGTCACTCCAGCCCCCAACAGGGGCATTGGAAGGGCAGGTGGAGCCAGTAGCATTGATTGCAGTAACCTGATCCCGCGGGGGAGGCGACRACATCGTTGCGCGCATCGGGCTGCCGAGGGAGGAAGCTGCCCGCATCTGAGGGTTGGGCCAGGAAGAGTTGGGGCTGGGGCCTGGGTCGGCAGCTGCGGCCTCCTCTCTGGCCCATCTATTTTTAATGAGCTCCCCGGGCTTCTGCAGCCGGCAGGATRCAGAAAGGCAGGCCCAGTTGGTGGAGGCCAGAAGTCCCAGCCCTGCCTTGAGCTCTGGCCCCCCTACCCTTCTGGGCATGAGAGGGCAGCCCTGGAGCCCCGCAGCCCCCTGGCCGGGCAGGGCTCTCCATGCAGCTGGTACTGAAGATGGATTCGAGCCCAGACAATGACAGCTGGTTGGAGGATCAGTGGGAGCGCTGGTAGGGTCCTGGGGCCTGCCTGGCCTCAGGTGGGGGAAGGGCGAGTCGGGAGGTGCTCCATTGAGCTCAGGGGCCCTGATRAGACTGAGTGAGGTAAAAGGCAGGGGTGCGAGCCTTTGGGCCTCCCTGGGCGCTGCACCCTGTCCTTCCTCTCCTGGGTGACCTTGGATGAGCTTGTATACCCTGCCATGTAGCTGACCTCCTGGTCTCTGGGAAAAGGCTCAGACATTCCCTCCGACTCCCCAGATGTCCCAGTTATACTAAGCCAGACAGAGTAGCAGGGGTAAGGTGGGCCGGTCCAGGGACAGGCCACACCACAGTGGCAACTCAGCAGGGAAGCCTGTTAGTTAGTGTTCTAGCACCAAGTGCTCTCCATGGTCTCTCACAAGCCCTGGCCCTGGTCTTCCCTGACCGCCTTTGTTCAGGGTCCTTACACCAGGGAAKRTTGTATAGTCSAAGCGATGACTCCAAGAACATTAGCGGGGAGCCATGGTTTTTCTTAGAACGGGCTGACCCCAGGTCCCCTCACTGTGACCATGGCTCAGTGGTGTGTATCTTTGTGGGTGAAAGGGGYACATGCTGTGCCCTTCTGGTGGCTCTTTGGGTCTTGTTACTGTGGTGTGCAAAGGTTTCCCTACTCTGGTACCTCTTGGGGTTGAGACGGCCTTGGCACTGCCTTGGGCATGGAGGCATTTCTCCAATAGAGCTGAAGCTCTGGACAGTTGGGCCTTCGAGGACTGCCTTCTGGTTGGCAGCAGGATGGAGCACTCCCAGCCGCTGATGCCGGAGGAGCCTGGAGCTGCCTCCTCCGCCACGCTAGGTGGAATACCTTTTGGCTCCAACCCCAAATCCTTCCCCCCCCACCCTCCGCCCTCCCCCCACCCCGCCACTGAGCTGACAGACCGAGCCCTTCACCCTGGAGCTGCTCCCCGGCTCCCAGGGTCTTCCCCGAGAAGAGGAGATGCCAGCGGGCTTAGTCGGGGCTTGGGGCCCCTGGGTTGTGACTTTGGTCTCTGTCCCCACCAGGCTCACCCATGACATCAGCCTGGAGGAGTTTGAGGATGAAGACCTTTCAGAGATCACTGACGAGTGTGGCATCAGCCTGCAGTGCAAAGACACCCTGTCTCTCCGGGTAAGGGCTGGGAATGGAGAGTCTGAGTSGCTGGGAGGATGGGGGCAAAGATGAGGGCACCCCYATATTTACAAAGGAGCTTCTGAGTGTGTGTGGCACTCCTAGGGAGTGGAATAACAATTTCGGGGAGCGTGTGGTATCCTGTCTGACACATCTTGGGTGCTCAATCCGAAATCTTCATTTAATGGTTTGGATTGTTTTGTCGGTGCCAAAGCTGGAAGCAGCTCCTTCAATTGCTCACAGGAAGAGAGAGAAGAGGGGGCTTGAGACGCAGGACAGTGGCCGTGAGGGTCAGAGTGAAGGGAAGGGCCTCTCAGGAGCTTCTTGGCAGAGGGCCTGCAGGGTGGAGCCTGGTGGACTCTGCAGTGCTTTGGGGCAGGAAAGAGGAACCCGGGCTGCGGGACGCACTCCCGTGGCTGCTGTCTCTGCACCACCCTGACCACACCACCGGCCTTTTGGCTTTCAGTGGCCCCGCTGAGGGCCTGGTGCAGTATTGGTATTGCTTGGAGCTCCTGGGCTTTATCATAGTGACGGGCTCTCGCCTGTCTTCATATCTGAGTGCCAGGGTACCCAGGAGAGATGGGGATCCCCATTCTGTCGTCAGAACACAAAGCAAGGAATACTTGCAGGATATGGAAGGCAGCTCAGAGACAAGTATCAGAAGCCAGCGCGTCATCTGTAGCAGGTTATTACAGCGCGTCATCTGTAGCAGGTAGTTGAGCAGCTAGATATGGCCTTTCCATGGCTCTGGTGTGCGCCAGGGAAGGGCATCTGTCCTGGTGCTGCCCTCCCAGGATCCCTAGCACTTTGAGAAACTTCCAGGCAAAAGAAAACAAGCTGTGAAGATGACTTTATGGTTCCCACACCAAATCCGTCCCGCTCTTACCAGGCCACCAAGGATAGAGGCAGAAGCTCTTCTCTGGGCTGGGGAGTGGTGCCAGAGCTAGGTCATGCCTTCTCTAAGGTCCTATACCTGCTCTGGACTCGGAAACTACGGTCTCCCATATGCAAAACTTTCAAGAGGGTCTTCTGCAATTAGCCAGAACTACCTCCCCTCCCCACAGCCTGGTAGTAAGTACTAGAGTAAYTAGGGTCATCTCCTGGTGGGAGCCTAGTCAAAATCTCAGCGGCTTTAAGGCATACTTCCGGTGACCTCCCCTCTCTGGTAACCTGGAGGCCCGCAGGATAGGCCCAGTCCACTCTGGAGGGTAGAAGCGTCTGAGGATCTGTCCAAGGTGCCAGGAGTTAGAGGCGCCATTGGAAGTAGCACACAGTTCGGGACTAGGGATCTGGTGTTCAAGTCAGAGCTGGCCGGGAAGGGCTCCCCTTGAAGTTCCCCTTCGGGTCCGCACTGCAGTCTTCCGCACCCGGCTGACCTGCACTTTTCCCAGTTTGCTTCAGTGTCCCCTTCAAATGCCAGTTGTCTCACTCATCCCTATTGGGGCAGGAATTCCTGGGCGACCCCCTAGGTCTCCATGGCAACAGTGGTGATTTCACTCTGGGCTCGGCTTACAACCCGGGTGAGGTCACTGGCCGTTACCAAGGGAACGGGAGGGTGCAAGGAATCTAGAGGGGGAACCGTGGGAGAGGAGAGGCGTGGGCGGTTCTCCGCGCTGGCTGGCGTAGGGATGCGGCCTCCGGGGGGAGGAGGGGTGGCGGACAGGAGAGGCCCAGTGCTTCAGTCTCTGCCTGGCTCCCAGTGTTCCTCCCCTCGCGGCCGCAGAATGGACTGGTCCGATTGGGGGGCGGGGCACGGAGGCATCCGACCCACCCTCCAGCGAGACCCCTCCCCCGCTCACAAGGCCCCTCCCCTGACTCCCCTCCGTCCGCGCCGTGCAGCCCCCGCGCGCCGGGCTGCTGTCTGCGGGTAGCAGCGGCAGCGCGGGGAGCCGGCTGCAGGCGGAGATGCTGCAGATGGACCTGATCGACGCGGCAGGTGACACTCCGGGCGCCGAGGACGACGAGGAGGAGGACGACGACGAGCTCGCTGCCCAACGGCCGGGAGTGGGGCCTCCCAAAGCGGAGTCCGGCCAGGATCCGGCGCCTCGCAGCCAGAGCCAGGGCCCGGGCACTGGCAGCGGAGACACCTACCGGCCCAAGAGGCCTACCACGCTCAACCTTTTCCCGCAGGTGCCGCGGTCTCAGGTGAGCAACCCTGGGCCGAGAGAGAGGGGGCGGCGCCCTGGGTGCACAGGGAAGATGGAGGGGCGCGGGCCTGTTGGTGATGCCTGGGAGAGACAGGTTTTCTTCAGGGAAGGATAGAGGAAGGTCTTGACGAGGGACAGCAAAGTCTGATCTGAGAGGAACTGAATCCCGCTGTCTGGGTATGGAGCCTGCACTGCTAGGGATTTGTGTGGGGAGAGTTGCAGAGGATTAACAAAGGAGTTAAGTCCTGCAGTTAGGTCCTCTTTGGGTTAGTGCTTCTATGAAGGTTGAAGCAGCAGCAGGGCCTGGAGAAAGGAGCCTCTGAGATGGGATGAAGGTGGGGAAGAGAATTCAGGGTCTGTCTCCAGTTGGACATCTYGGCAGCTGGACATTCCAGAAGGCAGCAATAGAGATGGGGTGGGGGTGGAGTTGCTTGGCTGAGTTGGGGGCCTAGGCCCCTTGCCGGTGGCCGGATGCCAAGGAGGGCTGCCTCGACTCATTGTCTTATAGGCCTAGGCAGGAGAGATACTGGGAGGGAAGGAGCTGGGGAGGTAGGGCCRCTGATGATGGCACAGGGGCTGCAAGGAACGGGTTGGTCCCTTTCCCAGTACCCTCTGGCATGGCTTCTGGCAGGCCAGCTCATCAATGGTGTGTGCTGCTTGTGGCATTCCCTGGGGAGGGAGCCCAAGTTGTGTGTGGAGAGCCTTGTGCACAGGCTCWGTTAGGGTCTCGGGAGGCTGGGAATGTGGGATGCACGAGCATTCTGGGAGATCCAGGAAGGAGGGTCACACTACATCTGTCATTCCTCGGTCACATGGTTGAAAGTGGGGGTGAGTGTTATGGAGTCATGGTTTGAATGATTCATCCAGGCCCACGGGCAACTCCCGGGGAGACCCTTCCTTGTGCTGGAGCGTCCTTGCCACTTTGCTAGACCCCAGCTTTCTGAGCTCCAGGACAG
>BDUI01000260.1:94828-120060 GCA_002335545.1 Apodemus speciosus
TGCATGAATGTATGTGCACTGCATGCATGCCTGCAGCCAGTGGAGATCGGAGAGGGCACCGAATCCTCTGGAACGAGTTATAAGGGCTGTGAGTYACCATGTAGGTTCTGGGCCTTGAACCTGGGTCCTCTGCAAGAGCAACGAGTGTTCTTAGTCATGTATTTATCTCTTCAGTTCCCTCAAAATAAGATTTWAAAAGGGATTGGGGGGTGTATTTCAGTGGTAGGCTGCCTTGAATGTAAGGGGGTTCGGGCTCCCCCCCCCATACTACAAAATGAACATTTCAAAAGACTTGYGATCGACCTGGACGCCCCTGGCGTACCGTGTACGGGTCCGGCAACCCCTCTCCCTGCCGGCAGGTGTGATCCTGCTGTGGCTGGACAGGCTACGGCAGACCGGCTGGGAGCAGATGTGGAAGCTGACAGCCCGGCGGGAGCTGCTTACTCTGACGGCCACGTCCTTGGCTGACCAGGTCTGGAGGAATCTTTGTGGGAGCAGAATTGAGGGGCAGGCCGGGGACTGAGATGTGATGTCTGTCGCTGCCTAGGACATCTTCAATGCCGTCATCAAGGAGCGTCCCCATCTGGTGCATCCCCTGCCCTGCGTCTGGAACGTGCAGCTGTCAGACCACACTCTGGCTGAGCGCTGCTACTTGGAAGCAGCTGACCTCAAAGTGAGTGGAGACTGCAGGACTGAGGGGGAGGGGGCGGAGGGGAAGGGGGGGGGAGGGAGCTCCGAACAAGGCACACTGACTGGACTGTGGCTGATACCTCCTGGGTCCAGGTGATCCACTGGAATTCACCAAGGAAGCTTCGAGTGAAGAACAAGCATGCAGAATTCTTCCGTAACCTGCACTTGACCTTCCTGGGCTATGATGGGAAACTGCTGCGCAGAGAGCTCTTGGGATGCCTCAACCGGTTCCCACCTGGGGCTGAGCAGGTGAGGCGGGGCCATGCTGGCTTGCCTTTGGGAGGTCTTGCCCCTCTGTTCGGGAGGGCACGTCATTCTTTCCCTCCTGGAACCCTGCTCAGCTGCAGCAGGCCCTGGCACAGCTGGATGAGGACGATCCCTGCTTCGAGTTCCGCCAACAGCAGCTCACTGTGCACCGGGTGCACATCACCTTCCTGTCCTACCAGCCGCCACCTCCCAGGCCTCACGATGTCACCCTGGTGGCCCAGCTCTCTATGGACCGGTGAGGGTGTGGAGGGTAGTGTCAGGTGGCACAGCATAGCTGACACTGAGGATTGAAGGGGATGATTTTATCTGGCAGCCTGACGGTGTGGCAGTGAGCTGCCGGCCGCTGGGAGAGTCGCAGAAGTCGCAGAGACATGGCATGTGATGGGGAAAGCTTGGGCTTTGCAAGTCTTTCTGATGCCTAGAACTGCCCTTGGTCTGTGCTGGAGAACCACGAGCAAGCCTCAGTGCCTCAGGCTTCTAGTTCGATCTGCCGTCAAATGTAGCTGTACTCGCCTAGGGGTAGTTGCGAAGATTCAAAAAAAAGATCAGCTCAAGCGGTGGTGGCGGCGGTGCACGCCTTTAATCCCAGCACTCTGGGAGGCAGAGGCGGGCGGATTTCTGAGTTCGAGGCCAGCCTGGTCTACAGAGTGAGTTCCAGGACAGCCAGGGCTACACAGAGAAACCCTGTTGCAAAAAAAAAAAAAAAAAAAAAAAAAAAAAAAAAAAAAAAAACAGCTCTGTGTGCTTGTAAGGTGCTTAATCACACGAGGGAGGGAGGGAGCTCGTCAGCAGCTAGCTTTGGGGAAGAGGTCTAGCCCTCCCTACTCTGTGCACGAGTCGGGCTGACTACCCTCCTCACCCCAGGCTGCAGATGCTGGAAGCCCTGTGCAGGCACTGGCCAGGCCCCATGAGCCTGGCCTTGTACCTGACAGACGCAGAGGCTCAACAGTTCCTTCATTTCGTGGACACGTCGCCAGTGCTCTCTGCGAGGAAGGATGTGGCCTACCATGTAGTGTACCGGGACGGTCCTCACTATCCAGTCAACCAGCTCCGCAATGTGGCCTTGGCCCAGGCCCTCACCCCCTACGTCTTCCTCAGTGATATCGACTTCTTACCGGCCTACTCCCTCTATGACTACCTCAGGTGGGCCTGGAGGGTGGGAGCGGGACAGCATTGGGGGTAGACGCTGTGATGGTCAGGATATTTTGGGAACCTTAGGTTGCTGTGTCCCTGTCCCTTTCTGGGGTTCAGTGGCTTCCACAAAATGGGGCTTATAGTAGGCCTTTTCTTTGGGCTGCTACTGAGCCTTAGCGGTAATGCCCTGTTCCAAACAGCAGGGCTACCTGCGACAGCAGAGTTGGCCCCCGGAGGCAGGGGTAAGGCCCCTGGGCTGAGTGCCCACCCACATGCCTCTCCCTAGGGCCTCCATTGAGCAGCTAGAGCTGGGCAGTCGGCGGAAGGCTGCTTTGGTGGTGCCTGCATTTGAGACCCTGCACTACCGGTTCAGCTTCCCGAACTCTAAGGCAGAGCTGTTGGCATTACTGGATACCGGCTCCCTCCACACCTTCAGGTGAGAGAGGCCATGTTCTGCCCTGCTGTTCCCATGCTGGGGCCCCCTGAGCTCACAAAGTCCTGCTCCCACCGGATTCTGTTACACAGGTACCACGAGTGGCCACAGGGTCACTCGTCCACAGACTACTCCCGCTGGCGGGAAGCCCAGGCACCATACCGTGTGCAGTGGTCAGCTGACTACGAGCCCTACGTGGTGGTACCCCGTGACTGTCCCCGCTATGATCCGCGCTTTGTGGGATTTGGCTGGAACAAGGTGGCCCACATCATAGAGCTGGATGCTCAGGTGAGGAGGGGACCTTAATGTCCTGGCTGTGACCTGCCCCTTCCTAGTGGGTTATAGTACAAGCTTTCATTTCGGCCCTACTTGTGCCTCCCCAGTTCAGCCCTAGCTTCTGTCCCCGTTCTTAGGAGTATGAATTCCTGGTACTTCCTGAGGCCTTCTCGATCCACTTGCCCCACGCCCCAAGTTTGGACATCTCCCGCTTCCGCTCCAGCCCCACCTACCGCAACTGTCTCCAGGCCCTCAAGGAGGAATTCCACCAGGACTTGTCAAGACGCTATGGCTCTGCAGCCCTGAAATACCTCACTGCCCTGCAGCAGTCCCGGAGCCGGGCCTGAGCTTGCCAGACTCCCCGGCTGTGGCTTATCTACGCATTCCCTGGAGAAACTGGAGAACCCTGGTGGATGCCGGCCCTTATTGCTATTTAAATTATTTTAAGTTTTTGTCAGAAGGGCTAGAGTGGAGCATCCGTGGGGTTCCTGGTCCTGTGGTTGTTCCACACTGGGCTCCAGCCCTCCTTTGCCTCAGCTGGTTTGGGGCTAGTTCTCATTCTCTTACATAATAAACATTTTTTAATTTTTTTTTTATCTTATGTGTGAGTATTGTGCCTGTATGTATGTGGCGCGAAGGCTTTAGATTCTCTGGAAGTAGAATCACAGATGATCATGAGCCACCACCTAAGCACTGGGGACCAGCCCAGGTTCCCATTTCTCCCGAGTCATTTCTCTAGCCCCACGATAAAGTTTTAAAGTGCATGTATTTGGTTTTTGCTTTGTTGAGCRTTTGCGCTCTGGCTCAGGCATTGCAGGGCAGTGGGGGTAGACTCCAGCCAGAGTTCCAGGACAGCCTGACCCCTGCAGGGCCACAGGCTAGAGGTGGAGGTTCTTGTGCACATTTCCCACCCCAACCCAAACTTAACACCAAGAGGCCGAGAGGCTTTATTTGGCTTTATTTAGTAAAATGTTAAAATAAATAAATACAAATTGATCGGCTGCTCTGTATCCCCCCACCCCCTCAAAACAAAAACCAAACAAACAAAACAGAAACTGAAGCACAAAACTCCAAATACAAATTCTACCAAGACTGAAATCACAGAGGGCACGGACACAGACGGCACTGGGTCTGGCTGGCTCTATGCGCAGAGCACGGAGCGTGGAGCTCACTCACTTCCGGTCTGCTCAGCCCACCCACCTGACTGCAACTCACCCTGGGCTAAGAGCAAGAACGCTGGAGAGGGATGCAGGGGCCAAGGCTGCCAGGTAGGACTCTTCACTCCCCGGAGAGGACCAGCGGAATCTTTCCCGGGGGTCACCCAATTCCTTCTTGGGGAGGAGCTGACGAGGAGCACCGGCTGAAGGCGGGATGAGAAATGATACTCCTGTTTTCTGCCAGGGGTACTGGGATGAGGGGCAGGACAAGGTCCACAGTCATTTACACAGAGCAAAGTAGCCTGCATTCAACACAAGCCATGGGGTCTGGAGAACCCAGTGTCCAGAAGAGGGCCACTGGTCCATCCTATTCCTGCCCCTGGGAGCAKTGTCCTCAAGAGTTCAGCCCTTTAGTTAGGTAAGATCCATACCAAAGAAGGGCCCAAAGGGAAGAGGCCTTTTAAAGGTTGTGAGCTGGGGGGAGGGGCTGGTGGTGAGAGGCAAGAAGGCTCCAATAGCCCCAAGAGGAAGCATCAGAGAGGAGGCAGAGAGGCAGCTGTAGGTGTAGATGGACAGCTGGAAACAGTCACTCGGGCAGTGCTGGGCACACATGTACCCTTAACACTGCCTGCTGGGGATGAGACAAGCAGCAGCAGCAGCAGCAGCAGCAGCAGCAGCAGCAGCAGCAGCAGCAGCAGCAGAGGTGGCCCTAAGAGGATGCCAATCGCTGGAGGCTGCCTGTGGTTGTTACTAGCCAGAGGCAAAGGCCCCACTCAGGCAGAGCCGTTCAGGGACTGCTTTGGAGTCTTTCCCGAAGGGTGCCATCAGCAGGCTGACCTCCCAAAGCCAGATACGCAAGGAGAAATGGGAACTGGTCGAGCTCAGCAGAGGCAGACAAGACAGTGGCTCAGAAAGAAAGAAAGAAAGAAAGAAAGAAAGAGGACCCTTCAGGGGAGAAAGGCAATGGTGCTGACCTGCCAGCCTGACCCTGGGGACAAGGGGACTCCCAGTCCAAGGCCCTCCAAAGTGACTGCTGTGCTAGCGAGCCTTACACGTGTGGCTGTAAGAGCAACAACACACTGCAGGTGGGGAAGGGAAAGTGCGGGCCTGGGGGCAGCTCGGGTGGGGCAGCATGTCTGTATGCCCCAGGTGGTCTAAGGGGACAGAGGTAAGGGYAAGTAGTCGGGAGGGGCGGGGCGGGGCGGGGCAGGCCCGCAGTGGAGGCTCGGAGCAGGGCTACGCTTTTCACTCCACTCCAGTAGACTCGAGGCAGCTGGTTTCCAAGCATTAGAAGATGGGAGTCTGTGCTGTCCAGCTCCCGCGCGGTCACCAGCAGCTCTTCTGGAGCAAAGGCCTGTAGTGATTGTTGATGGCTTGTCAACCTCTTCCCGTCACAGGTAGGCAGTGTGTACCAAGCCCCAGCCTACGGGCCCAGACAAGTCCRACAGGGGGCTGGCAGGTGGGGGAGTAGAGACAGGATACCGGCCTGCTACTGGCCTCTGATCCTCTGCCAAAGATCCAACTAGATCCAGCATCTCCAATGCCCGCTAACTAGACAGCACCTTAGTTCCTAAATAAGAAAAGAGGGCTTTCCTCTGCTCCCCTCAGTCAACCCAAAGCCAGAGGCGTGGAGCTGAGGCCTGTGTGGCCAAACTACCTGCCCTCTTCTCAAACCCTGGGAAATGAATGGGTGGCTGGTGTGGATGGGCCTTGACCTCACAAGCACCTCTTGTCTGTTGTAGTTTCGGTCAGGATCCAGCTCTTGTTCCTAGACCTAACTGGGCAAGGAAGAAGCAAAGGGGTCTTTCCTGCTCCTCCTAGATTTGGGAGCCTAGTGGACTCCAGAGAGATGCCTCCAGACCTGGGGGCAGAGCCCAGGCCGCTGTCCCTCCACTCAAGGACGTGTAACAGAGATTTCCAGTGGGAGGAGCACGCAGCTCATAGCCTTACTTTCCCTATGGTACTGCAGGGGAGATGAGTAGAGAGCCTTTCAGAACCCTGTTTTTCCAAGAAGAAAAGTCTACAATAGGCCATACATGCAAGCATGGTGAGCGTAGCCCAGGGACCCCCAGGAAGCATGTGAGTGGGGGAACGGGCGTGAACTCTGACCTTGGGGCTGGCAGGCAGAGGCCTGCTAGAGCTTCAGACTGCTCTCAACGCAAATGGACTTGAAGGCCACCTGGGCTCTCGGAGACATACGGACCCTCAAGGCATCTCCCCGGCTGCAGCCAGCCTGCACCCTATACCCTCCCGGAGGCCAAGTATACAGGCAGTGAGGTGCCTCACCGGTCAGTCCCTCGAGGCATAAGCAATGCTGGTGGCTGTAAGACAGAGCAGCACCGAGGGAAGGTCTAGGTGGGCACCAGCCTGCCCTCCGGCAAGGGCTGGGGCCGTGGGAGCCCCGGCACTTATGCACGGTCCATTTTGGCTGCAAACACGGGAGATGAGATCCCTGTACCAAGGAGACGGCAAGTCTGAGGAGGGAGGGCCCGGCCCTTCAGGAGACTGGCGCACCAGTCTAGAGACACAACACAGCAAAATGTCATCAGGATCAGTAGGCTCTGTGCTAAAAAACTGTAACTACACAGCATTTTCTCCAGTTCTGACACCTTTTTAATAAAAATCACTGTTTTTAGGAAACAAATAGCACTTTTGTAATTTTTACAATGTTTCTTACCTTGATCTTAATTTAAGTAACACTAGGAAGACCTCAATATCTTTTATTTTCCTTTTTAATTAAAAAAAAAGTTGTTGTTTCCCCAGGTACAAAGATTTTTTTTTTTGCCCTTGCATGAAAAAAACAAAAAACAAAACCAGAAAACAACAGAAAATAAAAAAACAAAGCAAACCAAGCAGAACAGTGCCTGACTGATGACACGGGACGCACACAGACTCACCGACCTCACTCGACACTAGGACGCCTACTCTATCATGCAAGGTCTCCTACCCTCGACAGGACGTCAGCCTGAAAACAGCTTTTCTATTCCTTATTTTAGTTCTTGTTACAAAAAAAGGTAAAATGAACAACAAAACAAAACTTTGTTTAAACAAAACAGGAACAGAAACAAAAATAAACTTGAAGAAGAGAAAAGGGTCGTCTCCATTCACACACACCTGGGCCGTGCTGCTCTGCTCAGAACCTTCTCTTCTTATAAATATAGAAAAGGGATGGAGCTTGTTTTCAAGTAAAACCTCTGATCCGCCGTCCTCCCTCCGGACCCCTCGCACCCTCCCTTCCCTGCTCAGCACCACAGGGAAACCACCTGCTGCTGTGCAGACACCAAGCAGAGGGAGGGGTGCAGGAGGCTGTGGGCGGGGCGAGTTGGGGCGGGGCCAGGGCTCTCGGGCACGAGGCCCCTCCAGGAACGTTAAATACTGCTTATGTCATATACTTTCCCACCCTTGCCCCTCCCAGCCCTTCTCATCCCTCTTCTGGGCACTGGGTTAGTTAAATCTCTATTTCCTTATTTTTCTTTTTTTTTTTTTTTTTCGTTTTTTGGTTTTATGGTAGTGAAAAGTTTAGGAATAGGAAAGCCCACACACTCTTTGGACTTGTCTTTTCTACCTAAACAAACGGCTCCCAGTAAGGATCTGAAACCTGCTCTCCTCCCTCCGCCCATCCCTGCTCCCCACCCAACAAAACAAAAACGAACCCACCGTGGCTGTGGAGGCTGCTGCAGGCACACACTGGTGTATAATAGAGAGAGTAATATATTATGTCACTTGGCATGGTGCTGGCAAAGAACCTCCAGCTGGCACTATTTCATGTAACATGGTCCAGTCTTTGCATGTACACACAGAAAACAAGAATCAATTGGCAAACTCGGGTGCCACCTGGCACAAGCATCTTCTCTCTCTCTGGAACCAAAGAACCAAAAGAACTCTGTACTTTCCAGAAGAAATCCGGCTTTGCTCTTCTAGAGTCTCCTCACCACCAGGACTGTGGCATCTCCTCGAGGGCTCTGTTATTTAGTCTCTTCCCCCTGGTTACAGTTCGCTGTACAGCTCTGCGAGGAGGGGGAAGGGGCAGGTGTGGCGGCAGCGTTGGCAGGGGGGGTGCAGTCTGGGCCATTGGAGAGGGCCCCCACAGTGGCCTCAGAGTCTACAGGCTTGGAGAGGTCGATGCCGTGGATGAGGCGGATGAGCTGTTTCACCTTGTCCAGGGAGCTGCGCATCTCCTTCTGCCGTGCCAGGATGGTGTTCTTCATCTCCATACATTTCTGCAGCAAACGATAAGGTGGGCGCTCAGCCTCTGGGGCCYGGCAGCCCCACAGAAGCACCCACAAGCCAGTCCCTGGGTGCTGGCATACAGCCTCCTCAACCTGTGCTGTTCCCCCTGGTGTAGGCAGACACTACCAAAGGAGGAAGATACAAGAGGCAGGAGATGGGGCCAACCCTACTGGACTCTAGCACTTACAATGCTGTGACATGAAAATCGCCATGAAAGCTGCCCTAAAGCTTGCGGCTGCCATGCTCACAGGTGATTAAAAGCTAGGACAGCAGGAGCGGTGGCGCACACCTTTAAGTCCAGCACTTGGGAGTCAGAGGCAGCTGGATCTGCTAGTTCAAGGCCATCCTGGTCTACAGAGTGAGTTCCAGGATAGTCAGGGCTGTAACATAGAGAAATCTTTTCTTGAAAAACCAAAGCAAACCAAACCAAACCAAAGCCAGTGAGGGATACAGGGACTGGCTTGAGGTCTATGGARGATCATTTAGTCACCTGTAACTTAGAAGTAGTGCATGAGTGGGCCAGTAATGTTTAGGAGACCTGAGATAGCCCAATGCCAAAGATTCCAGCAGTCAGTGAACCAGGCCTTCTAGGTTGGTTGCCAGCAGGAACTCTTTCCCTTAGCCTAGTAAATCAGGTATCTAAAAAAGTCACTCAAGGAGGCCTGCGGCTACTCAGGGTCAAGTGAGGTTCCTCTCAAAATGCGCGTGCACTGACTGGGTGGTGCTACAGTGGTGCAGCTGCTACTCCATCTCCCCTACAGACTGAGAACTCTCAGACAGCAGCCACAGGGCACTCAGCTTGGGCAGGTAGCACATGGCCACGGGACGAGTGCTACACACTAACTCAGAAGGCGGCCGTCCAGCCGCCAAGCTGACCGGTCATACAAGGGAAGACTGGAGGCGCTGCTGCGGCCCGCGCCGGGTGTCTAGGAAGAGAAGAGGCTTACACTTATCGAACTGCTGAGCTCTTTCACCTTCTGCTCCAGCTGTTCCCGCTCCTGTTTTAAATCTGAACTCCACTTAAGTAGCTTCTGTTTCTCCTCTTCTTTTGCTGGGGAAAAAAGTAACATTTTAAACCATCAATTCTTTAGAAAAGCTAGAAAAGCTTGCCTGGCTTTGTTCACCAAAGACACCAGCCCTGAAAGAGCCTGCTGTCACAGAGCCAGGACACAGCGTGACTAGACTGGCGCTTTCCTTGGTGGCTTGGGCCAGGCTTTACACGTCAGTCTCCTCAAAAGGTGGTCACACACTTTCTACTTTATTTTTGTATTTTTTAGTTTTAGTTTTTGGAAGCAGACCCAGCCCTGCCCTCCAGTGACTTCTCCCACTCAMGGAGAAGGCAGGTCTCACCTGCTTTGTAGGCGATGTAGGAATGAACAATGGCTAAGGTCCCAGGCCAGGGAATTGCTTCTTCCTTCTTTAGCATCTGAAAAGAAGTGACAGTTTTCCCTTGAGACTCAAGAGAACATCGACCACCAGTGTCTGAGGCTGTAGACAAGATCCAAGGAAACTCTAAAAGCATCGCTCAAAATTCCAGACTACAGAGAGAGGCAGAGACTTGGGAGCATTCCTGTATCAAAGCCACAGGAGGGGCTGGAAGAGATGGCTCAGGGATTAAGAGCACTAGCGATTCTTCCAGATGCACCAGGTTCAAATCCCAGCACTAATGTGGCAGCTCTCAACTGTCTGTACCTCCAGTCCCAGATATCCAACAACCTCTGAAGGCCCAGGACACCAGGCATGCACACAGATATCAGCCTGCACTGATAACACATAATACACATAAAATGAATATATAAAAATAAAAATTGAAGAAGACCACATGAGCTAGGCATGGTAGACAGCAAATGCAGCTGGAGCTCTAGGAGTCTGAGGACAGCCTGGTCTACATAGACACATCATACATGTGTCAGCCAGGGCTACACAGTGAGACCCTGTCTCAAACCAAAGACAATAAAAAACATCCATTCAAACAAGCAAACGAAATATGCACAACCCCAGCCACTTTGTACAGCTAGAGCCAGAAGCACAAGGCTGGACACCAGCATGATGGCGGTCACCTCAGGCAATTCTGCCTTTGACTTGACAAGTTACCTGTTTCAAATTTAGTTTGTTATGTCCCCCCAAAACACAAAGGATGTTAAACATAGCTCTAAATACGGAAGTCTAATCTAGCCCCGCCCGCCCCGCCCCCATGTAGAGACTGTCAGGACTATGTGAGAGAGGAGCAGAAGGCACTCTGACTACACTGCAGTCCACGGAGGAGGCCGGAAGTTGGGTGTGGTCGTACCTGTAGGCCAGGAAGCCAAGGCAGGAGATCCCATGTTCAATGCCAGCCTGGGCTACAGAGAGAGATCTCGTTTCAACACACCACAGACTTAAGACGCAGCTCACTGCAGAGCGCGGAAGTAGCACTCACAAGGCCCTAGATGCTTAGGCAGCATGCACAATGCTCTGGCTTGGGTCCCAGTGTGGAAAAAAAACAAAACAAAAGAAAACAAAACAGAACAAAACAAAACAAAAAACCAGAAAGGGAAAATTTTAAAAAATGATCTCTGATCTCAAATCAGGTTTTCATTATTTCGGGTTTTTTTTTTATTGTTGTTGTTTGTTTGTTTTTTTAAATACAGCATCTCACTTTGTAGCCCTGCTTGACTGGAACTCGTCACATAGACCAGGCTGGCCTTAAACCCAGATCAGCAGTCTCAGCCTTCCGATTTCTGGGACTAATGGCGTACACAACCAGACCCAGCCTAGAATAAGCTTTTAAGGATCTTAATTTATCTTTTGTTTTGTCTCCTCATACTGAAGGCGTACATCTCACTACATAGCTCAGACTGGCCTTGAATTTGTTATTGTTAAGCTCTTGGCTCAGCCCTTAAGTGCTGGGATTATAGGCTTGTGCCACCACGCGGGGCTGAGGTTCTGTACTTAGAAGAAAGCAATTCATACACCAGGAAGCCTGTGGGGGAACAAAGGCCATGCTGTGTGCGGCATGCTGTTTCTCGAACCAGGAGGACAACCAAGAGAGAGGGAAGCCTATTCCCCAGGATGGAAGTCAGGAGTTCCCATGTCGTTTTCTTTTTCCTTGGTCCCTCCTCATCCATGTGACCCAAGCCCAGTACCTGGTCCTGACACCTGGGACAGATCCACATGCCCTTGGGAATTGTTTTCAGAGGCGGCTCTAAGCAGTCCAGATGATACACACGGGAGCACGTGTCACACATCAGCAACTGGCCACTCTTTCTGCAAACACTGCAAAAATCCTCATGGATATCACCCTGTTAGACAGAGAGGAAAGGTAAGGAAAATGAAAAAGACCGTGAAAACTCAATGTTAACTTTTGCACTGTGGATGCACCTAAGCGTCTTTGAAAGTGAGCTGATGGCACAGAGATGGCCCTCCAGTTTTAGTGTTACAGAAAGCAGGAGTTTCCAATGGCACAAAGGCCTACCTGCTCCACAAAGCTCAATTTCTGGGGTGACAATTTAGCATTAAGGACTTCCTTTACCATCTTCAGACTTAGAGTAAAAATTTAACCATCTAAATTAGAGTTTAAAGCAAAGATCTTCTGTTGTCTGGGCCAAAATTAACTGCTTAGGTAACAGTTTGGCATTTCCAACACCAAGACTCCAATTCACAGATCAGACACTATCAGGCACTGACCCGCCGACCAAAGTATCTCACAATAACAGGAGCAAAGTTTATTATCTATCATTTTAGAGGGAGCTTAAAAAGAATTTGGAAAGTTTATTATCTATCATTTTAGAGGGAGCTTAAAAAGAATTTGGAAATACAGACAAGAAATAATGATTTATTGAAACTCCTGCTCACTTAGGGAAATGTTCCCCAAGTGAATGTTCAACTGGGAGAGCCCAAGTCAAGAGCAGAGAGCTCGATGCACACTTCTTTTTTTTTGGGGGGGGGGTGGTGGTTTCGAGACAGGGTTTCTCTGTTTAGCCCTGGCTGTCCTGGAACTCACTCTGTAGACCAGGCTGGCCTCGAACTCAGAAATCCGCCTGCCTCTGCCTCCCAAGTGCTGGGATTACAGGCGTGCGCCACCATGCCCAGCTTCGATGCACACTTCTAACATGGGACTGGAGGGGCCACAGCCACAGCTGACAAGGCTCTGCAGAACCATCACTCGGCATCTGCTGCTCACATCCAGTGGATGGCTTTATTCTTCCCACAAAATCCAAGAAAGCAGCCCCAGTCCACTCTACTGCACCCTTTGTGGTGGTTCACTAGGTGCTCAGGGAAGCCTGCTGGGCCTCAGAGCAGGAGGGACCAGCAAACAATAAGAAAGTACAACTATTTAAAATTTGGAGGATACAGGGAAAATAAAATCAAGAGCTCTTATAAAGGTGTGTTCCTCCATCAAGGTGATGTGCGACCTGTTCTTTGGGTAGGACTGACACATGGACTAAGGTGGCAGGGAAGGGAACTGAAGGACGAGCTGGCGGACTCCCACTAAGTCAGTGCTGGCACGCTGCTTTAGGATGTCTGGAGCTTCTGCTAGACTCCTCCCACAGGACTACAGAGGAAGCAGCCAGTGGTGCCCAGTCCTTCCTCCACTACCACACCACTGAGGGAATACTTTCCAATCATACAGGAAATCATGTGGGAAACTCCCCTTTGTATGTTTGTGTATGTGAACATGTGCATGTATTTTTCCAGCTCCATCCTTCAAATTTCATATTTACATATACTATGGCAGTAGTGTCTAGCATTTGTGAGTGTTGGGATTTCTGTGTACTCAAAATCACTGAGAACCTCTGAGATAGTTAAAGAATCACAGAAAGTTATAGCAACAGTATACTGAAAATAATATACAACTCGAGAACACATGTCAGCATTAAATAACCATGCTATCATACAGGAAGTTGTGTCTCCAGTCTTTTGAAAGAGTGTAGAAATGATGCTGAATGTGTCAGTACTACTATGGAAACAATTTTGGTTTGTACACCCCTGAAAAGTGCCAGTGACTCTCGACCACATTTTGAGAACTGCTCTACCCTAACGCTTTAAATACAAAATTCCAAGAATGCCAGAATGAGTATAAAATACAGGGACAGTTCATCTCTCAAGGTCAGGCTTTGCCTCAAGAGTGGAGATCAAAAGGCCTAACCCTGGTGACAGGTCATAAGCAAACAAAAAGCAAAAAGTGCCTGACCATGACACTGCTGGGAACATGCTGCCCCCACCAAGTCTGCTTTCCTGTGCTGAGGATTGATCCTTAGTCAGCAAATCTTCCCTCCTCATAAAAATGACGGACGGCAGCTACAAGGCTCATCCTGAGGATCAGTGTCTGGCTGGGTCTGTATCTCAAGCCCTTCTAGATGGTTATTGATCCCCAGGAAATGCTCGGCTCTCAACTGTTATTGTTTAATTAATGTCGAAGCTTATGCTACCCGGCAGCAAACACACAGAACCCTGTGCGCTGATTTTAATCACAGCTGCTGCTGGGATAGTGGAAAAGTAGGAAGTCAATTATCTTTAAAAAAAAAAAAAAAAGTATCCCACTGGGTTTAACTTGGGAAGTGTTGAACATTTTTAGTCGTTTCAGAAAAGCATACTTTGACTTTAGATTTATGAAAAGAACAATGTTCACGTTTTAAGATGAACCTGGTAAAAGCTTTTAGTTTGTGATTTGACTGGAGCAGACCTTTTAGGTCTAGTCTGTAAAAAAAAAAAAAAAAAGAAAAAAAGAAAGAAAAAGAAAAAAAGAATAAACTCAACTCAACCAAAGAGTGTAGACAAGGATAACGTGTCATAAGTAGTAACTCGTGAGAAAAGCCCCTCCCCAGCACTACACAGTGCTGTGCAGGAGTCAGGGGTCTGCTGCCTCTGACCACACTGGACTGGGGAGAACTGGAAGTCTTCAGTACTGGCAAACATGGTCTCTGACAGGGGCTGCTGGTGCTTGTTAGCTTGCCAGTTTGAAACCTGCATCAGTTACTAGGGCAAACGTTAGGAAGAATGGTTCCAAGTCTTTAGAATCAGGGTGAGCTCGTAGCAGCAGGTATGTCCAAGGAAGGAAGTGCTGGGAGCAGAACTCTCCTGTGACCCTACTTCTCCAAAGATAATATTTGTTTGCTGCCCCCAGAATTCTAACTTAGGTGCTTAAATGGCTTTCTCAGGGGCAGGGTTGTGACATTAGTAAGTCATGAGCACTTTCAACTTGCAGGATCAGTTTGTCTAAGACATCAACAGTAAGCTCTGCAGTTCCTAAGAGACAGGACAGGGACAAAGAAGCTCTTGCTTTGTTGCTTCAAGCCTGTTCCTCTTGTCATCTTCTGTAAATGTTAGTGTCAGTCTTCTGGTTGTTCAGGGTATGAACTTTCTATTTATCCTTGAGAATTCTTTTTTTTTTTTCATGACTCAATTTAATCTACGTGATTCTTCAAACTACAAACAGAACTGGCCACTGCTCTTCATYCCTGCATCTCCAGCTCCATCAGGACCAGCCACCTGTCATTGTCCCATTTCTGGACCTCCCTATTGGCTTCCCTGCTTCATTCCATCCTTCCCAAGGTCTCTTTCTACACAGTGCTCCTTTCAAAATCCAGACGGTTCTGTAAGCATCAGGAACCATTGAAGGAGGCCAAAGTCTGACAGGCTCTGGGTAACAGTCTGGCAGGCTCAAAGCCACCTCCAACCAGAGTGAAAACAGACTTTCACAAGTGAAAAAAATTCAATGGGAATTATCTCAGGAGATAAAAGTCAACAAGAGGCTGATGACACACGCCCTACTGTGACACACTGAGAAGGGCCTGCCTCCCCTGAATCCAGGCTCCTTCAACAACCTATGCTTCAGTCTACTCTGGAGGGAACTAGCACAGTTCAGTGGGGGCAAACTCAACAGAGTAACTGTGCCACTGTGCCACTGAAAAGGACACCACCATTAGGAAAGACACAATGGCCTAAGAGGTTCTAGTGAGACACCACACTTGTCACTAAGTCTGACAGCTGAGTGAGACCCACACAGTGGAAGGAGAAAGCTGACTCCCACACACGTGCCATGGCAAGGACACACACAGACACATATACACATGCTCTAAATGAACAAACTGTAATTTAAAAAAGGATGGCCTGGGAAACCATTTTAGAATAAAGGAGAGGTAGGTGATACAACCAGGATAATACATGCCAAGAGTGGCGTCAGACAAATGCAATTACTGGGTTAGGTGGAAACACTGGACTATGAACTTAGTATTACATGCTGAGATGTAACCAATGTTAAATTCCCATAATATAACCACACGGTAGCTACACAGCAGAATACTGTTATTCTTAGAAGTAAAGATTCTGTTTTTTCGTTTTTGTTTTTTTATTTTTATTTTTTATTTTTTGAGATAGGGTTTATCTGTGTAGCCCTCTCCTAGAACTCACTCTGTAGACCAGGCTGGACTAAGATCTGCCTATCGCTGCCTCCTGAATTCTGGAATTAAAGGTATGTGCCTCCACACCCCACTGAGGTGAAGATTCTTAATTGACTCAGAAAAAACAAAAAAACGTGCATGCATGTGTTTGCATGTGCAGGTAGGTGCAAGCACACAAAGAAACAAATGCAGTAACAATCCGTCAATCAGTGCAAATAGTGATATTGTGTGCTGCATCACGCTGCAACCTGTCTGCAGGTGATACTGTGCACTGCATCACGCTGCAGCCTGTCTACAGGTGATACTGTGCACTGCATCACGCTGCAGCCTGTCTACAGGTGCCAGAGTCTTCACAGTCAAACAAATCATGTAATGGAGAATTATTTCATCCCTTTACTAAAGTGCTCTGGCAGTCTCCCGTTGTACAGAGAGGAAAAGCCTTGTTTGAGSAGGCCTACCCCTCTCTGGTCACACTTTCCCACACATAGCTGAGAGGTCACCTCTCCCTTCATGGATGATGCCTTCGCCTTCTGGGCACTGCTCCTTGTGCCTTCTGTTCCATTTCTCCTTGTGCTCATCTGTGCCTGACAGGTTACATATCTGTTCACTTGTTGTCTCCCTCTTCCTACAGAACACAAGCCCACTGAGTGTTGCATTGCTTGGCTGTTCCTTGATGTGTCCCCAGCCTCATGAGCTTGTTCAGCAGAACATCTAAGTCCCAGAATCTGTTTCTGAACAGTTCCACCAACACAGGGCCTCGTGCACTTCTGGAGGTGTGCCTACTGTGCAGCAGGGCTCTGGGAACATCTGCCCTGCTCACGTTCTACCTCCAGCACAGCAACAGAAAACACTCAACTACAGCCCCTGTCCCCACCCTCCTTTGAGAGCTCATTCACATTCAAATGCAGACTCTGAAACCCTGGGCTCCCCGGATTTATGTGGCTATGACTCTCAAGGACATGGAACACTGTGATCCCGTGAGAAAGCTGCCTGGAGAAATCTGCAGGCATGCTGCAGTGTCTCCTGCTAGTCCAGGGCTAGCAAGGAAGGGTCAGTCTGTGAGGACACAGCATAGGACAATGCTTTCCCATGTTAGCTCTCTCCCCGAGTTACTTACGTCTGTGGAGGTGGGGCTGGGCAAAGACACAGGCTGAACAGGTGCAGGGAAAGTGAATGTGGTCTCTGTCTTTTCATTTTCAGGGGAGTCGGGATGACTGGATGGGGGGGATGTTGGGGTAAGGGCTCCAAACCCCAGCACTGCATTGTATTTTGGAGGACGACCTATATACCAAGAGAAGGGAACAAAAGGGGAGAGGGGGAGGGAAAGACAGGGGAAATGATCTTACATACCTTTGGCCAGTGTTCCTCATTGGCTAGCATGGAAAGGGAAGTGAGGTAGCAGACAGAAGGTTAATACACAGGCCAGAGGAAGGAGAAGAAGCAAAGATGTCAATGTCATTAGAAACGACTACATGAATCCTAAAAGAAAGGAGGAGAAGGGAGCCTCAGAGCATGGTGAAGGAACCGGCGTCTGTAAGGAGACCCATCTTGGGCAGATGATGGTCATGCCTGGATTATCACACCTGAGGATTCTAACAGCAGGAGGCCAAACTGGGCCAGAGTAAATCGTCTGTGTGTTTTCTGCATTAGTCACCAAGGGGTTTCTGCAGCTATCAGTGCTCATGACCCTCTGTTCCCCTGAATGGGCTTACTCAACATTTCTGCTTTCCTGTGTCTCTTGCTAACAGTTCAGACCTTCCTGCTGGTTGGGTGGAAGAAGGCAATGTGAGAAGGCAGAATTCCAGTCAATTACTCTGGCCCTCTGTTGTCAGAGCCACTGTGAGGGAGTTTCTAGGAACAGCTGGAGTGTAAGAGTGTCAGGAAGTCAAGGGAATTCACAGGCTTCCAAGCCTTGGGGATCCTGTACAGTGGTCTGAGTGCTTCCTCTGCCTCACAGCACCAACAGTCATGGACGACGTGTTTAAGGAGAGGGCAGGGTGGTTTTTTTCCTTGAAAGGCCCAATCTGAAGCAAACAGTCTAAAAAAGCAGAGCCCAGGTCATAGGACATCTAGGGCAGTCACTCTTACCACACACCTAAATCAAGGTCCATGTCTCCTGAGAGTTGGGTGATAGCTTCTAACTTGTGAGTTACAACCTGTCATTATATACAAGCCCAACATACCAAAGTCAGGAAATGCCAGTGAAGCCAGATTTCCCTACAAGCACTGGTGAAGGCTTTCCCACCAATCACAGTCTGTCAGGGTCATGCACAGTTACCATGATGGTCAGACACCATACTAGCACTGCCTGTGTTGTCAGACAGAGTGCGAGTTAGAGAGAGACTTGCCTGGTCTTTCTCCAATGAACCAAGTGCTATAAGGAAAAAAAAGCCAACAGCGAGTCCTCTGTTTAGCCATGCAAGGCACAGCCTAGGCACGTGAAAGCAGGCTTTAGTCTCTGATCTTTCTGGCTGATTTTACTTTTATTCTCTACGCAGATACTATCGCCTAGCAGACCAATTAATTGAGGCTGCTGGCTGGGGCCCTCTTATAAGAGAACTGTGTGGTCACTAAAAAGAGCTGAACACAAAACCAAAAAAGTAACTGATGACTCTGGCCCAGAGCAGCACAAAGCAGTAACAGAAGAGTACCCATCTGTATGGGCTGGTACTTGCAGGACAAGACTGATAAAGGGTCACTCGTGTCACTAAGGCTGGCTGTGCCTCAGGAAGACACATTAGTAGCTCTGCCCAAGGCAAAGGTCAGGGTAACCAGAGAAGTCTCCAGTGGCTCTGCGAGTATGCGTGCAAGTACAAAGATCAGCATGCTAGTCACCTCCTCTGCAACCTTTCCGGCCTGCAACTGTAATTCAGGGACACATTACCACATGGAGAAAGGGACCTTGGGATGTATTACTGACATCAGAGAGTGATTTCAGAACCTTGTTTATGAGTCTAAGCTTGAGCTATGAAGACCTATTTAGACCTGTGTGGTAAGAGCGGCTACTGTTGGTTCTGCCTAGAGGAAGGTGTGGGGGAAGAGAGCAAACAGTGTGTCAGGAGCCTCTGCACCGGGGGGTGGGGGGTGGGGGGGATGCCTGCTTTAACAGCTTGCGTTTCTTCCTTAGCTGGAGATGCTCACTGATAAAAGATTCTAAGTTCTCTTCCTGGAAAGTCTGCAGAGCACAGCAAGGCAGCCCCATTCTACTCTCACTGGAACAGGAAGACTGAAACAGTATGAGAAACACCTTGGCAACAGCAGTGCTAGGCCGCTTAAAGATGCCAAACACTTCCTTTCACACGCTGTTCTGTTCACTGAGCTATTCATGGATGGCCTGCTATGCTTGGGCAGAAATGCTGCATTATGCCATTCTCCTGAGCCAGCTAAGCCAGGACCTGGAAAGTCAGCTTCAGCCCCGTGTTCAGAGGGCTAAGAAATCTCTCTTTTCCTCCATGTTCTCAGAAAACAACAAACACTATTTTAAATGGATAGAGCAGCTAGGTTCTAGGACAATGGAAAAGAGGGAGGGAGAAGGAAAAGAAACACAACAGAGAAAGCAAAGGCAAAAGCAAGACAGGGTGTTTTTAAATGACACTCACCTCTCTTCCGCGTCCCGGGATGCATTGTGCTGTTAAGGTAAGTGACTGCACTCTTCTTCCGCTTTGGAGAGTTAAGAAGGAAAGGTGACTATTGAATAGCATGGTTATCACGGACACTGCAAACACACCTAGCCCACGCTAACCAGTCGGCCAACCATCCCAAAGCCTCAGCACTAATGAGTTTGACTGCATGTACTTGGCTCTGAGAGAATATTCCAAAAGGGCCTGCCTCTGCTTCACGACAGCATAGTCAAATTGGGACAAATTAAAACTCTAAGGTAGGATTGTATCTACTCAAACTCCCAAACCGTACGAGGTGAGCAGTGACTGACAAAAGCCAGTGAGCTGTAAGCAGAGAAGCCCATCACTTCACAAAGCTGAAGAGGCCGAGAACAGAGGACGTGCTCTTAGCAGGCTTTCAGGGGGAGGGGCTAACAAGCCCTGAGTGAAGTCAGGGCATGAGGAAGGAAGGGCCAGTGCTGGCTGAGTACCTCTGGCTCAAAGACGGCCCCACTGTACACCGGGTTTGCTGTTGTTCTTCTCTTTCGCTCCTGCCTCTTGCTTTGGATTTCTTGAGAAAAGCAAAGGCTTTGGTTAGAAGACAGGAATGAGAAAGCTAGGGACCAGAAGTGCACTGTGTAATGTACTGGCTTTCCTGCGACCAATAAGGAACAGGGGAAAGACTGTTTCACCATGTCCTCAACAGAAGCAAGCACTTCTCATGCTCTCAGTGGGAAGGCCATGCCGTCCTCCAGCGGGCTGCTCTGGGAGCGAGGGCGATGCTGGGGAGCACACTTGCAAACAGCCATTCTTGTTTATTTTTAGACTGCTCTGTGTACAGGTCTGCATGAGCTGTACCTACAGACTACCAACCAGAACTCAGCACTCCTGAATTAAATACTAAGGGCACTGAGCTTTCTAACTGTCCTTGGGACCCTGATGTCTAGACTGGAGGATACAGACAAGGACTTGTCAAAGGAGCACTTGCTACTGTTGTGAGACAAAGACCAGGAGCCACCTTCATTCAGGATCTGGGAAGGTTCCCAGGACAGGAGTGTGAATGATACCAGGAAGGGAAAGACCTACACACTACATGGACAGGGGCAATTCCTTCTCTACAGGAAATCCTGGTCACACTGGTTGAATCATACTTTATTGTGCTCCAATTTTCTATTCTAGAAACATCACTTTCAGGAACAAAGCTAGAAAGACCGTACTGAGAAAAATCTTCTCTTACCTTCTAGATGGTCATGTGTTACCAACCCTAGAGACACCATGAAGGCAAGTTTCTGTGCCAGAGAAGAAAAGAATACATTTTAGTTTTGGATCTTACAAAGTCAATTTTAGGTTTCCTAGTCAGCTGGAAAGCTGCTCTGACAGGCCAGAGTCACACGAAGAGCCACCACAGAGGCTTTCTGTTCTAGAGTGACTCTAATTTGGATATTTTGCTCAGAAGAATCTTCTTAAAGGTACCTATAGTGGCAAGCATGAAGAGGAGCTAGAGCCCCCCAAGAAGAGCAGGCTTCAGTTCTAAGCATGCCACACCATTCACCACGAGGCTGGCTTCTCATATTTACTTCCATAGTCAGACAGCAGGGATACTAGCTATTGATTTCAGGGACAGTAGTAGGTGGTTCTGCTTAATATTAGGATTTGTGGTTAAACACGAAACCTAAATATTATGGGGCGGCTTCTCTCTTGCGGACCCCATCTGTATCCCTAAGACAAAACGTAAGATCCTTTAAACTGCAAAGAGTAATGAACTGACTGCTGTTCCTTGCTTTGGTCAGCTGTGATCTGAAAACTGTTCATTATCTACGGAAGTACTGTGCATGGCTTCTAAACACCCCAAAGAGCAGGAAATGCTCTTTGTTAAGAAAAAACACTATCAACTATTAAGCAACATATTCCCACAGAGTTACTAACAATTCAGCTTGGTCTTTAAACACATGACAAACACACATGTCCTGACTGCCTAGGCCTTCTCTCACCCTGGTCTCCAGTGTTAGAAAGAGAACTCATGTCCCAGACATAGCTAGTGCCTTCACAATATTGACCTTCTGGGGCTGGGAAGATGGCTCAGTGGTTAAAAGCTCTGGGTGAGTTCACCCAAGCCCTGATCTGAGTTCAATTCCCAGGAGCCACATGGTGCTCAACTATCTGTAATTACAGTACTTCTTCTGACTTCCACAGCATTCTGTAGACATGTATTTAAAATAAAAATAAATAATAAATCCCTAAAAAACAATCTCAGCAGTAAAAAAAGAAAAAGAAAAAGAAAAAAAGAAAAAGAAAAAGAAAAGAAAAAAGTGTAACAATTTGTGTCATTTCCTGAACAGGCTACCCTGAACTGTAGGTCTTCACTGCTATCTTCAGAGTTCTGAAAAAGTGTTTTTATTTTCTTTCTTATTTCAAATATTTGGGACTAGCATGTAGAGAACCCGAGTTTGACTCCTCCCTGGCAAACAAACAAAGCCTGAAATGGGCAACTCTCTCTGACAGGAATAAGAACTAGGCAGGGTGACACAGTCTTAGCCTGATGCCCATGTTTCAGCACGGCATGCTGAAATGATACATTCAAGGGCCAGGCAGATAACCACATCCCCAACTTCCATCATTCCTTTAACGTATAATCAAGGCAGAGGTTGCCCACAATATTCGCCAGAACAAACCTACTCATTCCAAATAACAGTACTCTTTGTCCCGACACATCCATCCAGGTCACCTCTGCCAGGCTACACTAAGCTTACAAAAAATTTCTTTTTCTTTGTTCTTTTTCAAGGTAGGGTTTCTCTGTAGCCCTGGCTGTCCTGGAATGCACAGAGATCCACCTGTCTCTGCCCCATGACTACTGGGACTAAAGGCATGTCCTGCACCGTTTCTTAAATGAGAAAAATCTCCCAAGTGTCAGAATTACAGGTGTGAGACACCACATCTGGACACACACACACACACACACACACACACACACACACACATACTTTTCTCTTACAAAAGAGTGATTTTATAAGGTTCTGTTCAACTGGAAGGTAACATCTGCTACTGCACACGATGGCACCTGTTGTGGGTCACTGACATCCTTTCTTTTGACAAAGAAATTGTGTCGTTTATGCATGATGGTGAATGCCTGTAATCCCAGCACCAGGTAGGCAGAGGCAAGTGGATTCTGCAGGTACAAAGCCAGCCTAGGCTCCACAGCCTACATCAGCTCAGCTATGGTTACCCAGCAAGACCCTGCCTCGCAAAAGTTTTTTTCCTGACAGTCTATTCTGTTTCCTCTCAGTTTTTGCCATTACTTTTTTTTTTTTAAAGATTTATTTATTTATTATATGTAAGTACACTGTAGCTGTCTTCAGACACACCAGAAGAGGGCATCTGATCTCTTTACGCCATTACTTTTTGTGAATGAATTTTATACGTTTTTCAGCAATAACTAGTGCTTCTTTTTGGTTCAGGTTCTGGCCCTTTAAAAAATAAAATTGATTTCACAGCAGAAAGAAGTACATTTGGTGCTGGCTTCACAAAAGCCGGGCTGGTTCAATAGCCCTTTCCCTTCTCACTTAAACAGAAGACAAGACACAAGGCTTTGATGGCGGTCTGGCGTGGTTTCACTAAGGAGAATGTACTGAGGACAGAGGGGCTGTAACTGGTCTCCATCACCAGCTATTTACCAACACAACCAGACTACCACTTGTGTTTCCTTTACAGCTGCCTGTGCAAGAGTGTCAAGATGAAATGTCCTCTTATCCATGGACACACCGCCTGCTGCTGGAGCTGGGCTCGTTTACTGCCCTCTCGTGCTTCGTGGGCCACTGTGAGCCACTGATGCCTTTGAGATTTAGAGCTGTGATAAAGTGGTCCTGACAAAGCTGAGCACACAGTGACAGTCTACAATGTAAACTGACATCCACTGAGGGCACTGCTGCCTGATATACGTCGTCTGAGACAAGCGCAGCACAGCCTTCCTAAGAGCATAACAGGATGCATATAAAACATCATTCCAGAGCTCTTGCCTTCTGTACCCGTGCGCAGGCCCTCAGGACTAAGAAAACTGTCCGGGTCCATCCGACTTGATAATCACTACTGTGTGAAAGAACACCCCATGCCTCAGACCCGACAAAGCCTGGCAGAGACGATACTACCTGAGGGTTCTCTTCTCGTTTTGGTTTTGGTGCAGCGGGCGGGGTGACAGTACGGCTGTCGGCTTGTTTCTCCTCTGTCTCTGTGTGGGATTTAACTGTCTAGGAGAGAACAATTAAGTGAAAATTCAGAATTAATTTCATATTAAAAGAATTAAAAAGTTTGACTATGACCAAGAAGAAAATAATATACTCAAATTTGAAACATTAACAGACAAGTTTATATGATGTATTTTGTTGAGGAGGAAGTAAAATGTAAAAGTCCCGCTGAAGACCCTGGACTGAATGACTGGATTAAATATGAACCTATAAATATAATCAGATAAAAGCGTTCCTGTTATTGAATGATGTGGCAGCAGGTAAAGACCTGCTGTCAAGCCTGATAACCCCAAGTTTGATGCCCAAAACCCACATGGTGGACAGTGACCATTAACTTCCCCTCTGTCTCCTGGTCTCTACCGTGACACACCCATTTCCCCATACATAACAATACTTTAATAGAAGGCAAACCAGGGCTCAGAGGTTAATAGCACTTTTTTAAGGACAAAGAAAAATCAAATTAGAGGTGGTTTTCCATGGCTACAGGATGTGGTGGTTTCCAGAAACACCCACATCAAGATATGGGTCAGGCTCTGTCCACATGTGCTCGTGATCTGCACAGCACAGTAGGCTTCTTCTATCCCAAACTCTTTTTCAGAAAAACCACAATGACTGCTTCGTCGGAGGCTCGAGCTCCCCAGGCACTTCTAGAAGCACCGGGTGCACGCAGCAGCACTGGCCACACTAACAGCTGCTGACACAAGCGGTGGCTTGAGCATGGGTGGCTTTGCATTGCTGTTCTTTTTTGAGTAATGGCTAGTTCTTTCATAAGTTCTGTAGAAATAAAATAGTTTTAGAACAGTAGACACAGAACTATAAATACAAACTTAATTTACTTTTAAAAACCAGTAAAAATGATAGGTGCAACGGTCTTTTGTAAGGTAACTACAAGTCATTAAGTAAATCTGACTATTGGGGGCAGGAGCTGAGAGCAAGGTTTCATCCCTATAAGAAAGGCACCAAAGGTTCTCAAAATCTTTTTGTTGTGAAACAATGTACTAGATTCGAAAGAGCTTTCAACTTTTTCCGTGGCTTTTCTCATACTGTGCCTCTGGCTTTTCACACTGCTATACGAGCAAATATAAGACCTGCTTATCAACCACTGCTCCAGCAGAGCCTGTCCTAAGAATCCATGTGTGCTATACACAACCTGAGGAGGGGCTGTTTATATATTCCTTATTACTACCACAAGCCCAGTGTCCTCCTAGTGCTGGCATTCAATAAAGCACAGGCCTCCAGGAGAATCAATCCAATTTCAATCTCTCAATTAACTCCTTCTCCTCCTTCCTTAACTACATAGTTTTTAGTTTAGCTCAAAAGGGCCTATTTCCTCCATAAAGCAAACCGTCGGTGGGAAAGCAGTCATAGCAACATAACTAAGGGCCAGGGTATGCAGAATAGCTTATTTTTGTGACTTTGAGTGTGGAAGGACAAGATAGAAAGAAAGGTCAACCACAGGGTTTGTACTCCATTCCTATGTGAAACAGTTCCCTGGAGCTTCTCTTGTATTTCCACAGATGAGCAAACACTTGGTGGAATACTCCTGGGCAAGGCAACCTCCCTATAAGACAGACCATACTGAGGACACCAAAATCAAAATAAAATAAATAAAAATCCAAATAAAAATAAGACAATCAAAACACTCAGAGGAGCAGGGTGGTTTCCTTTCTCTCAAGGACCTCTTGCTCCGGGGAAAGTCTTCTGTCATGTCAGCTGCACTTAAGCCTCATGATAACTGTAGCTCCAGCTTAGTGCTTTAATTACAAACTTGTGAAAGACCTGGAGCCCAAACCATCCAACCAACATGCAGACGGAAGGCAGAGAGG